>JARQZK010002177.1:165000-195000 GCA_030704885.1 Cynegetis impunctata | reverse complement strand
TAACTTCAAAATAAAATTCTCTTCATTTCTGTCTGACGAAGCAAGCGTGTGGTGAAACACCGCGTCATAGATTTATGGTAATCTATAAAATTAAACATGTATTTTTATGAATTTCAACTATGTACCTAACGGCCTCTTCAATTCAAAATATGAATTTCGCTGCAACTACTACTTTTAAAATTGTAAACCACTGATTCATCATAAGTAATGAATTAGATGATTTGTCAAATGCTATGTCTGGATGGTGTTGCTTTATGGAATGGAGGGATGGACACTGAAGGTGAGCACTATGAACAAGCTGGGGGCATTCGAGATGTGGGTCTATAGGCGTGTTCTGAGGATTCCATGGACTGCAAGAAGAACCAACGAGGAAGTCTTGAGAATGATCAACAAAGACCGCGAACTGTTAGACATCATTGAACGTCGAAAAACAGCATACCTGGGCCATGTAATACGCAACGAGAGGTACCAATTCCTGCAGTTGATAATTGAGGGGAAGATTGAGGGAAAGAGAGGAATCGGCAGGAAAAAGACGTCATGGCTCCGCAACGTTAGGCAATGGACAGGACTGAGGACAATGCAAGAACTAATACACACCATACGTAATAGGGAGGAGTGGACAAATGTGATCGCAAACATCCATTAATGGACATGCAGCAGAAGAAGAAGAATGAATTTAAATTTGTTTCGAATGAATTCAACAATGAATTCAAATAACTGAGATTGAATTCTCGCAAATCACTTGGTGAAACATCATAAAGAATAAAGTATAAACAAGTGTTTCTTATTTTAAAGTTTATACTTTATTCTTAATAAATTCAAAGTCAGTAAATCTAATCAATTAAAAGTTTACAAATTGAAATCTATATAAGTGGAGCTAATCAATATTTCAACTCAAAAATTGGATAACATAGGTAACTTTCAAAATGATGAGAATAATTGAAATTATGTAAACCACTCATCAAAACAAAAAAAATTTTTCTTCCGTATGTTGGAGTATTGTTTTTGTCAAATAAATATCAGAAATTTAAGATTCATGCAACGACAAGGATAAACCAAAATAAATATCCTGGTAATTTGATTGGATATTGAATATGATAATAAAATTTATCTTCCGATTAGATAGTAATTGCGTAAACAGAATGATTCAATTAAGGCTCAGTTCCACTGGGGCAACATTTAGGCAACATGTAGCAAGCGACAATGATAAATGCTACACTCAGTTTTTTGATTGGAGCAACATAAAGCGTATTGCTTTATGTGAATCGGTGTTGCCCAGACACATGCGTCAAGTCTCGACAAGATTCAGCGTGTCGAACAGTGTCGCCGTTTATCCGATGGTCTTCGGTTCGATGCGACTTGTATCCTACGACATGGAGTGGAATATTGAGAAAACTACTTTATTTATTGAGGATTGTCATGATTCTTCGGAAATAAAGAATAATAAAATATCATATATCTGGAACAGATACATAAGTGAAGGATAGCTATGTAGCCAAATATCTTAATGTTACTGATAACCTAACACGAGGTGGTATTGCTTCAAGAAAGTTGGTATCAGGTTTTGTGAGATCTTCCTTAATAAGTATTCGAAATCTTTTCTGCTCATTCGAGTTAAATTTCGAAGCAGAGTTTTATCGTCGGCAATCACTTCATTGGATAACTCTTTCTGAGCTTTTTGACCACCAACATATGTATAATTGTCTGCTCTGCCTTCTTTGCTTCTTATCCTTTTCTTCCTTCTTATCCTTTTTCTATTCAAGCAGTCACATCCTTTTATGAAGACATAATGCCGCAAACTGAAGTTGTCTTTATTGAATTGATGAATACCACAAACATACCATAAATATATGCTACAAAGCGCATGCCACAGTGAGCGACAAGTTGCTCGTTCGACATTTTTTAAATTTGTGAGGTATATTCGCACAACTACAAATAATAAACACTAGACGACGTGTAGGATACTGCATGTTGCCTAATGTTGCCTCAGTGAAATTGCGCCTTAATACTTCAATTAAAAACTTGAATGAATTGTATGGTGATTTTTCTTGTATATATCGTTTCAACTCCTTCTTCAAACATTTGATTCAAATTCTTTCCATGCAAGAGGAAGTTTATTGTGAAATCTCAATACCTCAAATTTCCTTTCAGTGAATTGAAGTCCGGTTTCTGTTATATTCAGGTCTTCTTTAGATCTTGTATTGTATGAATGCCAATCAGATCTACTGTCATATATTCTATACTTCTGGCCACATCAAGTATTAGTTTTATTAATAAGTTAGGTGCTTATATTTCATGAAGAGCGGTTTACAAGAAGATCTGGAATGCACACTCTCGATGTGTTAGCTTCTTCTTTGGTAATTAATATATCTTGGACATGAGTTGAGTTGTCCATACTTCTAATCCATAGGTCATTTGAGTAACGAACAGTGCATGAATATGTCAACAAAGTTCCACCTGGTGTCTACGTATCTATCTTACACGTCTCATGTCAATTGCTTTTTAAGCTGCGAGCACTGAACATTAAGGCATAATCTATTTGAGCTGAACTAACCAGCTGCTTGTCTGTATGCTTCATCTGATCTTCAGAGTAGATAGTTTATTTTCTAATATCTTATGGCTATTTTAGTATCGTATGCATACAACACAACTTGGCAGTTGATTTTCTTTGGGAAGTCACTTATATAAGTTATAAATAGGAGAGGTCCCAGAAGAGAATTTTGGAGAATGCCTTGCACGATGGTTGATGTCAAGCTAAATTCTACATTATGAGATGTCATTTGTTTGCGTTTGTGTAAATATGAAGTGAATACCGATGAGGCTCATTCTCTTACACCATAATCTTCAAGCTTTCGAAAACATATCCCGTGCTCCATGCAGTCAAACGACTTGGATATGTCACAAAAACGAACTTGAGTTGTTTTTATGTATTTCAAAGCCGTCTTATATGTATGAGTATGAATGTTTTTAATCATCAATGGTTTATTTGTTCAGTCTAAACCCAAGTTGAGAGCTTTTGAGATAATAGTGCTTATCCAAGAAGGAGATCAGTTGTTTGGACAGCACTATTTCCACAATTTTTGAAAATACTAGGAGGATGGATATTGGACGGTAATCGGTAGGTATTTCGGATCACCTTTTCTGTATATATGTATGTTGATTATTTTAGTTAATGGAGCAAGATTGATCAAATTTATACTGTTTTCAAATATATCCATTGTATGTTCAAATCTTTCTTTTTCATGCAGTAGTGTATCTTTTTCAGTGATATATTAGAAGAATAATGATTGCGTCGAAACAATTCTTATTTTGTCGAAATATGTTTGAGCAGGAAGGGCATCAGATTCAATTTGACTCGATATTGTCCTATATTAGTGAAAAAATTATACAAAGTATTTGCAGATAGAGAATTTTATTTCATTCTAGTTTTTGCTTTGAAGATTTCCCATGCGGTTTTCTGTTTGTTTTTAGTTATGAAGATTATCTTTTCATTGTTGCGCATTTTATCTAATTGTGTAAAGTCAAGATAAAACTTTCTGTATTTCTTATATATGACTTATAGAGCATGATCTCTATGATGAATCTATGTAGTCCAAAGCTCTCAAACACATTGGAAATATTAAGCGCTTACTGAGCCTGTGAATAGAAATCTACATCAAAGACACTAAGCAAAACAACATCCACCCTCATATCATAAGTGGAGAAAACATACTACATGAGTTAAAACCAGACATGTTCAGTTTCTAGGAATATTTTTTGTGTATAGTATACCTACCATTACGATAAGATTGTATCTGTTTCGCACCACTAGAAGAAATTCCGTGATAACCTCTACTTAACTTCGTCCAACGTTTATGCAGATGCCTAATTTGTTAAGAATTTAAAAAATTCGAAGAAGTTCTTGAAGGGCGAAACGTTGCATCAGCTGACATAATTTTTGTGTGAATCGCTTGACAACATGTGTTTTTTCGTTTCTTATTGAAATTGATTTACATTGAATAGCGATCTCTGTTATCAATTTTCAGGGCCATGATGAACACATCTATTCGGATGGCAACTTTATGGTATCATTGCGATTTCATATTTAACATGACGAAAATTTCGAAAATGCTCAAAGATGCCGTGTCACAGTTCCATCAGTTCACCAACAAAGAAAGTACCATTTAAGGTTTCCAATTCAAGACATGATAACCGTTTTTTTTCCAACAGGTGGTCAAGGAAAAGCGAGAACAATTCCAGGAAAAGATGGAGAAGTTCAAAAAGGGCGAAGAAATGGACGAAGACGGTATATTTTCTACATTGTATTCAATATTTTTGCGTTTATTTGCTAGTTTGTATTGTATCCTTCTGTTGTTCTTATTAGTATATATATTCATATATATGTATATATATATATATATATATATATATATATATATATATATATATATATATATAAATATATATATATATATATATATATATATATATATATATATATATACATATATATATATATATATATATATATATATATATATATATATATATATATATATATATATATATATATATATATATATATATATCGTCGCTCAGATGACAAAACCTTGTATCTCAAAATGAGCATATTTTGGGAAATCACTTAAAACTTTTTATAACAGAAAATACAACTTTCGAAGTTAGTTTTTTTACTGAAATGTGGCTATTTTCACGAATTGAATTATTTGTCACAATGATTGAATTCAAAGAAAATAAGGTTGGATTTTTTTTTTAAAACTCGAGATACGAGCTTTTGAGTTTTGTTCGTATTTTATTTTCAGGTTTTAGCAGCATATTATGATGTCTCGCATACTTGTTTTTCGATTTTTTACACGCAATAAACAACATGACAGAAGAAAAATAAAGCGTTTATTCTTATAACAAATGAAACAAACATAAATATTCTTATATAAAATAAAGTAACAAAAGTATTTTCCATATTTTGGAAACAAACAAAAAATGAGTGCTTCAACGAGTCATAAAACCCATGATATTCTGGGTGAATAACGGTCTTAAGGGACTGCAGGTGATTAAATTTGTCTTCTGTAATGGACAAATGGTCATTATACATTTTTTTTGAGTGTCCTACATTGTTAGTATTTTTGCGAACTGGTAAAAACTGCCACTCCTCGTCAAAATTGAGTTTGTATTGGATAGACAAATCTTTAGAATACCTCAGAGCCCTCAGATTATTCACGCATGCATCTCCCACTTTTTTTCCTGGAGGAATGGATGAATAATATTTAATTTCGGAATAGTCCTCAAAAAATCGGTGATCAATGTATTTTACTTTGTATGGATTTTTGGAATTTTTACGCGCCTCTTTAATTATTTCCACATAATTGGATGGTGAGTAAATGCATTTATTTTTTTTCTTTCTCTAAATGGTGGAGTGCACACTATCGCACTCCATTTGTGAGTGACCCTTAACTAAATATTTCTGTATAATTACTGCATCATTTTCGATGCACAAATGTTGAAGTGCATTAGATAATGTCACGTTGCGATTTTGCGCAGAACATCCATCGCTATAAAAAATTTTTGGTTTGTCCTTTTCTTTGACATCTAATTCTTCATTCAAAAAATCGATTATACAAGATGCAAAGGAGTTGGCATCCATTTTGCCCTCTCCCTCATGCCATACATAACAAATTACTTTATCATTTGCTAAATTATAGATAGTGAAGTTATGGCATGCTAGTTTTTGTTTGAAATATACCATGCCTGCTGGGACGACAGGGACAAGTTGGACCGCTTGTACATACAAATACGCACACTTTTCCTTCCGAAGCATCTTCTTTATCTTTGATTTTTTCCTTTCTAGCGCGATCTTTTTGACCAATGTGTAATTCATATTCCCCTTGCTCTACATTGCCCAGTTTATGCGAAAAACATAAATCACACTGGTCCTTCCTTGGATGATACACATCAATGTTTGTATTTTTCATTTCCTTCAAGAAAACGTCATATCCGACAGCAGATTGTGGTTCATCTTTTTTGTATACGTCGTACACTTCCTTGTATGATTGGAAAAAAGTTTCCAAATAAAGTTTACTCGTTGTTGAACGGAAATAATGGAAGGGCAACTTTGGCAGTTTTTTAAGGAACGCATTAACTTTATTTCTGCGTTCTACATTGTAAGGTTTAATCTTGGTAGGAAAAGTAGTAGTAGTTACTTTTGGGATACCAGAGTCACAACACTTTTTCACCCAGTTTTGAACACTCCATTCGCCCAATCCTAATGTGGAGAGAAACATTTTCTTGCATACTGGAATTACGGTATTATCTATTTTCAAATGATAAAATAAACTTAAATTACGCCGTGATTTTCCTTGTGTTCTTCTTTGCATTGTTAGTTGTTTATTAACTAGAGTACACACAAATAACTTTCGTTGATGCCAATCCATCTCAGACCAAAACCCATCAAAAATCTTACTTCGTTGCTCATCGGTTATCATTGAACACTTCCTTTTTTCTTTTGATGATCGACACTTTGCTGAAGTACATCTTGGTTTCATTTCCCGGGATTTTCTCTTTATAGTAACTATAGAAGATCCCTCTTTCTCCTTCTTTTTTGCTCCGTATTCTTTACCCCGCATTCTCAAATATTTTTGTTCATTTCTTTCCCAAGTGGTAGGATCTGCTTTACCTTTTTTGCGACGCCTTTTTTTATCGTTTTTTTCTTCTTGAATAGCGTTCAGTTCTTACGGTGTAGCTTTGAATTTTTTGCTTCTAATGACATTTTCAGATTCATCTTCCGAATCCGACGAAGTATTTGGATGATAACTTGACTCTGATACTTCAAAAGGTTCTTCAAATTCAATGTCGCTGTTATATTGTCGATTTTCCTCGTTAGTGTCACTGACACCTTCGGTTTTCAAAGTTAGATCCTTTCTGACGTTATCCACCTGAGTACTTGTTTTCACATCGACATTCATTCCATTATCTTTTACATTCATACTAGCTAGGCATCTATTTTGAAAGTCAATTTTTAAATGAGACCCTGTTTGAATAGTAGTGGTTTTCGGGTTCAAAATAATACTGGAATGTACTTGAATATTTCCTGAATAGCTTGATGAAGCTTCAATTTGCTGGAAAATGGAGTTTTCGTCTTGAGAAGTCACATGAACTTGTTCAAAGCTTGTATTATCTGATTTTATTTCTTCATTGAAATCTTTGAAGCTCTCTTCATTGGAGATGGTATGTTCTTGCATTTCAATTACCTCTACATCAGGCGCACAGGCATTTTCCCAATCTTTTCCACTATCATGGCTCTCGAACTCTCCGACTACCTCTTCAGAATGTGAATCTAAATAGGCGATACTATCATTCCGCTTATAAGCAATATCACATGAAAGTAGCTGAATATCTGGTAAAACTTTGGCATTAGTTTTGGGATTGTTAATAACATGATTTGATTTAAGACTTTCTAGTGCTGCTTTGACAATTCTTGCAGACCGGCTTGCCTAAGAATAAAAAAAAATAACACTATAATTTTTCAAAGACACCTCGTAACTCACTATTTTGAGTAGTTTATCAAATTTAGGTAGATAACAAAACCTCGTATCACAATTTTTTTCGCTGAGAAATTAACTGAAAAACATTATTTTGAAAACTATTGTACTAACTGACAAGTGTTTGTTTTTCCTTAAACTATTTGTATAATTTGTTTTAGTTGATCAACTGAAATGGATTTATCAGATCATCATAACCTCAAATTTTTTAGAATATTAGTTAGATTAGTTAAAATGCTTCTGTTCAACCTAAAATAAAACAAATACGTATTATTGAAACAAAGTACCTATTAATGAATGTTTTTACTTACCATAGCTTCCAGTAAACACTTATAATATATATAATATATATATATATAATATATAATATATATCTACCCAAGATGGCGGCAAATGAAGATAATTCAGAAAGTTTGTCCGCTAAAAATCGGAAAAATTGTGAAAATAAATGTGCCCATTGCGGGAAAAAAGTAGTGGAGAGTGTAAAATGCTCTAAGTGTTTAGAGGATTTTCATTTATCGTGCTTAAAGCAGGCTGCAACTCTGAAGAATGCGGCATGCAAACATGAGAGGATGGAAACTTCTTTAGAAAACCCAAGTGAAATTCAAGACAATAAAGAAACCCAAAACAAGATACTCAATATCGAAAATGCATACTTGAAACAACTACTCAAGGAAATCCAGGAGAAAAATCAAATATTGAATGATTATAACCTCATTTTGCTAGATAAAATAAAGACGCTAGAAATGGCGGAAAAAACAGAACATTCAAAGATGGAACAAAAAATAGTTGATAACAAGGTAAATAAACGGAGAGAAAATAACTCAAATCAAAGAAGTCAACAACAACAAGGGCAAGTCAGTCAACTGCCAATGTCACTAATGTCACATTCAAAAGAACTACCGAACATAGAAGTGGATAAACCTGAAAGAAGAAGTAATGCAATTGATGCAGATAACCTCCATAAGAATGACAACAACACGAAAAGTACAACCAGCGTTCAGCAACACCATGGAATGGGCATTAATGATGATTTCCAAACCGATAATGAAGGGTTCCAGTTAGTGAAGAGAAAGGATCCAAAAACAAATAGACCAAAACCGAATGTCGGTACTGGTACAACAAGTTTAACTAGTCCAACAAACACATTCAAATCGAGTAAAAATATCACAGATAAAAAGTGGTGGTTATTCATATCACGTGTGAACGAAAACACCAAAAAAGAAGACATTACCTACTTTATTGCCCAAAAAGGCAATGTAGAAGAAAACAAAATAACAGTAAGTTCCTTAGAAACTAGAGCAGCATCAACACATAAAAGCTTTATGATAGGAGTCCCCGAACAACTTAAGGATGAGATATATAGGCAAGATTTCTGGCCAGTTGGTGTCACTTTCACTAGATTCAATTTCAGGAGAGGACAACATTTTTTAGAGCAAAATCCGAGAAAACCCAGCCAAACTTAATTCAGAAGTATGGAAATATGCAAGCCACATACACTACACACAAACAAACTGAAGTCTTTACTATCTTCCACCAAAATGTAATGTCCATAGGAAATTCAATTGACAAAATAGAGCATGTAGTTAATGAAAATGACTCCATCAAAATAATCTGCTTAACAGAACATTGGAAAACATACGAGCAACTCAAAAATTATGGAATACCAGGTTTTTGCCAGAAGACATCTTTCTGTCGAAACTATGGGGAACATGGAGGGGTTGTTATTTATACAAAGAGTGATATCACAGCTAAAGAACGTCTAGATATAAAAAATAGCTCGATAAAATTTAAAGTGGAAATCGCAGGAATTCAATACAAAATACGAGGTGAAAAACACATATGCATAGCTGTATATAACAATGGAAACTCAGGGCAGCTAACTACTCAACTTGAACCTCTATTACATAAAATAAATGAGGAAAATGCCAAAATCACAATAGTAGGAGACTTTAACATCAATATGTTTGGAAATAGCAAGGAGAAAAGAGAATTCCTAAGCCTACTTCATACATACAACATCCAACAAACAATATTTGATGCAACAAGGAAAACAGATAATGGAGAGACATGTATTGATGGGATTTATACTAACATCACAGAGAAGTACATATCACAAACTTATGAAACACATATCTCTGATCATAGAGCGCAAATACTGCAAGTAACAATGGCAATAAAAGGAATTCAATACACCTGGAGAAGATTATTTTCTCCCCAAAATATCACAAATCTACGGAATACCTTAAGGGAACAGGACTGGTCAAGAATCTATTACATCTGTGAATCAGACGTGAATCTAATGTACAGTACATTTCAGGAAATATTCCTAACCCATTTTAACCAAGCATGTCCAAAAAAGAAAGTTGCAGTAAACAAGAAAAAGGAAAACAGGAATAAAATAGATACAATTGCTGAAGAACTCAAGAACAAATTAGATACACTATCGATTCTAAAAGAATATTTTCCACATCTGCATGAAAAATACAAAGAAATCAAAAGGCAATATGATCAAAGACTGATTAAAATGAAAGAAAAGACATTTGAAGTGAAAATTTTGGAATCAGATAATAAAAGTAAAGCAATATGGTCTGCAGTGAGATCTATACAATCGAGAAATGACGAGAAAAGTTTTCCTATTGATGAAACTCCCATTAAAACAGCAAACCAAATAAACGAGTATTTTGTCAATGCTGCAACTGAACTAACTAAAAATATCCCGAAGATTCAGAAAAAGATACAACTTGAAGAAAGTCTTAATAAGTCAATTCGAATTAATCCACTCACATCTAAGCAGCTGAATAACATAGTCAAATTATTGAAAAACCAACACACAAGTGGTGTAGATGATATCTCAAACTTTATTGTAAAACAAACAATTAATGAAATAAAAGAACCCTTGCTCTACATAGTAAACAAAAGCCTAAGATATGGACAATTCCCAAAAACCTTAAAAGCAGCTCTCATAAAACCAATTCACAAGAAAGGTGACACCACAGATTATGCAAACTATAGGCCGATAAGTATCTTGCCATCACTATCAAAAATTTTTGAGAAGGCATATTGTAATCAAATCCTGGAGTTCCTAATAGAAAATTCAATCCTCACAAATAACCAGCATGGTTACATAAAGGGTAAATCGACTAAGACTGCAATATTTCAGTTTATAAAAATGGTTGTAGATGCCTTTGAGAACAAAGATGTGGCAATGGGCATTTTTCTTGATCTGTCCAAGGCATATGATTGCCTGAGCCCAGATATCTTAATTAATACTGCAAAAATATGGCATTAGGGGCCCAGCTCTACTATGGGTCAAATCATACTTCCAGGACAGAACACAATTAGTTGAAATAAAAGTCGAAAGCGAACAAATAAGATCTGAAGGCAAAACGCAAAAACTAGGCATAGCTCAAGGTGGTATCGCGGGGCCAATTTTCTTTATCATATATTTGAATGAATTTGGCTTTATCAAATATGCAGATGACTCTAGCCGATTGATTGTAGAGCAATCTTGGGCTGACACTGTGAAACAAAGTGAAGAGATTTTAACATATGCAACTAAATGGCTTGAACAACATAATCTTATACTAAATAAAGAAAAAACAAATTTTTTACACTTCCACTCATCGCCTGACAAAGAACATCACCGAACAATACACCTGAATGATAGAGAATATTCCTTGTCCAAAGCTGTCAAATTTCTTGGCTTGCATATAGACGCTGACTTAACTTGGAAACAACATATAGAATACCTAACAACCAAAGTATCGATATCCATATTATGCACTAAGAGTTGTGGCGAAGTACCTTGGAGTGGAGGCTACAAGAACAGTATACCATGCTTTTATTGAGGCTAGGCTACGGTATGGCCTGATGTTTTATGGATCGGGAAACATCTCACCTCTCTTCATCTTACAGAAAAAAGCCATTAGAATTATATTTAAGAAAGGATATAGAAGTTCATGCAGGGGTGTCTTCAAAAACAACAACATTCTCACCATCTATGCTATGTACATCCAAGAATGCCTTTTATATTTGCATGGAAATAAAGACCATTTCGAACAATTCAAAGGTAATAAGCAAGAACTAGGAATAAGAAATATTGACTATATATACCCAAAAATGAGACTGAGCAAGTCACAGAAGCAAGCTGAATATAGATGTTTAAAGATATACAATGCCTTACCCAAATCCATCCAACAGATACAAGACACTAAGTTATTCAAGAGGGCAATTTTTAAAAGACTAGTTGCCCTTGAACCATATGATATGGGAGATTACATGACTTTGTAGTATATATACATTTAAATTGACACTGTTTCTATCATTTTCTTCTATGTGTAGTAGAGGTGAATTATATGAAATAAAGACTATTATTATTATTATTATTATTATTATAACCCACAACTTGCATAAAAAAGTTCAATATTTATAAATTTTGCAGACACGTGTTGACTTACGAGGTTTGTTTACAGCATGTGAGATACGAGGTTTCTGAATTTGAGTGTCGTAGGTATAATTTCAGACGCTTTCAAATAAGAGGTTTTGCAATAGATGCGGCTTGAATTCCTGATTCAGGCAACCCAAAAAACACAAAACCTCCGAAAATTGAGATACCAGATTTTGACATCTGAGCGACGATATATATATATATATATATATATATATATATATATATATATATATATATATATATATATATATATATATATACATATATATAATATATAAATTCTCGTGTCACGGTGTTATAAGTTAAACTCCTTCGAAATGGCTCGACCGATTCTCATGAAATTTTGTAGGCAAAGCGGGTAGGTCTGAGAATCAGCTAACATCTATTTTTCATCCCCATAAATGTCAAGGGTAGTCCACCCCTCAATTTCAATTTTTTATTCGATCAGACAATATTTTCTGTTTAATTTTTTATGATACACCATCAAAAAGTACATACAACCTCAAATTTTCACCTCTCTACGATCAACCCCTATTTTTAATTTGTTGAATTCCTCCGAAATGGCTCGACCGATTCTCATGACATCGGTTAAGTCTGGGAATCGGAGAAAATTTATTTTTCACACCCTTAAATGTTAAGGGTGGTCCACCCCTCAAATAAAATTTTTTATTTTACAGACAAAATTTTTCGTTTTATTTTCGTATGATACAGCATTCAAAAATACATACAACCTCAAATTTTTACCTCTTTACGATCAACCCCTATTTCAATTTGTTGATTATAAACTTCAATTTTTTTGGTAAGATTTTCATTTTGTCATGACTTCCATCGCGATTTTAATTTTTTTAAATTTTATCCACAGATCCACAACAGGGTTGCAAGATGGAAATCGAAAATAACAATATTCGGTTTGAGAATATGTTGTAATATATTTTTCATACCCCTAAGTGATTAGGATGGTCCACCCCAAACATTTTTATAAATTTTTTGGACGAAATTTTT
Source organism: Cynegetis impunctata (assembly GCA_030704885.1). NCBI lineage: Eukaryota > Metazoa > Arthropoda > Insecta > Coleoptera > Coccinellidae > Cynegetis > Cynegetis impunctata. The sequence continues at coordinate 182,010 of JARQZK010002177.1, read as the reverse complement.
TATTTCTATTTTTTTATGATTTTGCATCAAAAAATACATACAACTCTAAATTTTCACCCTTCTATCATTAACCCATATTTTTTAATAGCCATTTTAATAATGCAAACAACGTTTGCCGGGTCAGATAGATTGATAGATAGATATAATGATAGATAGATTAATAAATAGATAGATAGATACAAAGATATATAAATATCTAGATAGATAGATAGAGATACATCGGCAGATAGATGAATAGATAGATAGATAGATAGATAGATAAAAATAATTTATATGGCTGAACAACGTTTGCTGGGTCAGCTAGTATATATATATATATATATATATATATATATATATATATATATATATATATATATATATATATTATATATATATATATAATTATATATATAAATATATATATATATATATATAAATATATATATATATATATATATATTATATATATATATATATATATATATATATATATATATACATTTGAATTATTCTTGCCTGTGTTTTTTTTTTTTTTTAGCAATAGCGGGACATTTGAGGTTGGAAACTGACTTTATCAATCTGTTTAATGGCTTGTTATTGCTAATTAGGAAAAATTATTATAAATATAGGTATATTTTCTTCTCGGTAAAATTTATCAATGACCCATCAGATAAAGTGTGCTTAGTTGGTATCCGATATTGTTTTTGAAATAGAACAAATCTATCAAAATATAGGTATTTCAATTTTCATTCAATATTTTTGCATCTCCAAACGGTAAGGAAGTGGTGTGAAGGTGCATAATCAGCATGAAATGAAATGGAAAGCAATTATGAACAACATATATAACGATTTCTGCAGGTTTGCTTCACCCCCAAATCACCTCCAAATTGGGTTAGAGGGTTGAGTGCCAAAATAAGATAAAATAAGACCTGATTGACAGGGCTCGGCTACTCACGATTTTCTTAATCCATTTTTGATGAACCCCGAAGATGATTTTAATATAATTGGAACGTCTGCTGATTTGTACAATATTCAGCCTCTCAGATTTGGTCGTATTCTGTACAGTCTCATTATAATTATTATGATATAAGTGGTCGTCAAGTTATGGTATGAAAAATTACCAAGTTATTGATTTCCTTTAGATAAATTTATTGAACCTGGAAAAACCTTTTACGACTATCAAGCTTTACTGAATTACTTTCATATTTTAATTATTTTCATCCTAGAGTTACACGAGAAGAAAACTTTCTTGAGCCTTTTACTGCAGCTAACTCACGAGGGAGCAAAAGTGACTGACGAAGAACTCAGACAAGAAGTTGACACGTTTACTGTTGCGGTAAGTAAATATAAGTCGACTTCAATGTGGATGAAGAAACGAAATCTACATTGATATTGTAATACGTAACTCTTTTATATTTTAAAACACCTAACAATCTGCAGAATCGCTATTCGACTGCGGCTAATTCGTATGTTTCTCAGGCCACTGACACTACAGCGTCGACCCTCAGCTTCTGTTTCACCATGCTGGGTATGCATCCGGAATTGCAGGTAACGAATTTTAATTTTCCTATGTTTCCGATGTAGTTGCGGTTTTATTCACAGGAGAAAATTCGGGAAGAAGTACTCGACGTTCTTGGCGAGGACAGGGATGTCAATCCTGAAGATATGTCACGCTTGAACCTTCTGGAGAGATTCATCAAAGAGACACTTCGCATATTCCCTGTTGGTCCAATAATCTTCAGAGTTGCCGACAAGGATTTAGACCTTGGTGAGTTTCTGAAGAGTAGACATTTTTCATAGTCATCCGAGAATTTTCATTTCTTCTGTACTTCAAATTTCTTTTTCTAACTTTAATAGTACAGGACACAAACAATACAGTAAATTTCGCAAAAAGTGTTTGGAATTATACTTTAAATAATATAACTATGATGTATTATGGTCAACTGTGAGAGAAGGTACATGGGATGTTCTTGTCTAGATGAGTTTATTCTATAAATGTTACAAAATGTTCATAATGTAATATACAATATAAAGAATACCTACTATAAAGATTCATCAAAAAAACCCTGCGCTTATTCCCAGTTGCTCCACTGGTGCTCAGAGTCTCCGAGAGGGATTTAAACCTTAGTAAGTTTCAAAAGAGCAGATACTATATTTCATTGTCATCCGACAATAATCATTTTTTTCGTACTTTCTATTCCTACTTCTTTCTCTGATAGTACCTACCACATATCTCTTTAAAATTCAATGAACATTATTAGTGTACTAAGGAGAGTTCTAGACAACCCCAACTCTTTGTTAGTTCTACGTATGCGTGACTACAGGCGTTTCTATGGACTGGAAGTCAGCCATTTTTATTAAGCGTGAAATTGAAACAGCGGTGAATGATGTTTCGAAGCAGATGTCGGCTATTTTCCCAAGATGGCGGATCACGTATGACAGATTACAGATCACTGTACAGGAACACCTCAACATTCAGAACCTCGCCAACAGAGTGTGTTGCAATCGTACAGATCACAGAAATTCCTCATTCAAGACCTCGCCAACAGAGGGCGTTGCAATCGTACAGATCACTGCTCAGGAATCTCTCCTCATTCAGAACCTTGCCAATAAAGGGCGTTCTAATCGTATTTCAAGATGGAGGATGATCTATGATCCTTACTCTTTGTTTTAAATTCCCCCGGGGTCTTCATGGGGCGCAGGTGGCTGAAATTGTTCGATATATAGGAATGGGGCTCCTTCGGAGTATTCATGGGGACCCTCGAAACTATTATAGCAATCTTCGAGAAACGCAGGCAGGCCTCCGTTATTCAACTTGTCATGAGCTGACTTACAGATCACTGATAAGAAATTTCTCATTCAGAACCTTGCCAATAGAGGGCATTGCAATCATTTTCAAAAATGACTATGTTCAACGTATGACAGATCTATGACTCAAATAGAAGCGGATGTATGGTCATAATAGTCCAGTAACCAGCCGTTTTTCCCGTGGAATTTTGAGAATCAGGGTCGATTTCCTTGAAAATTGAAATTTAGGTAGTATTTATAACGTTCTTCAAAATCTATAATATGCCGAAGTGTGCTTTTACCTTAGGGGTGAAAGCTACCCCTTCTAGGGGATGAAAATTATTTTAATCGAAATAACATCAAAAATTGATAAATTGACTAATTTTGAACAACTCTTGTTCCATAAAGTTTTTTGTAAATTTGATAATTTTCGAGTTATTAACGATTGAAACTGTGCAATTTTCATTTAAAAAACGCATGTTGTTAAACAGTTTCTCACGAATAACTCAAAAAATGTTCATTTTATCGGAAAAAATCATCAGAAACAAAAGTGTAGCTAATAGTAGAGAAAATATATTCGTTTTTGAATGACCTTTGTGAACCCAATAACGCCTGAGTTATTACTCGTTGAAGAATGGTTATTTTTCGGGAAACCCCAAACTGAAAACTTTAAACCTGAAATAATTTGAAAATAGTGGAATTTTTGGGTTAAACTCACGAGTCCCTTTTCAAAGTACAAGAAAAAACCTTCAAAATTAGTTTCATATAAAAGTCTATTCATGAGAATTGACTGACTTATAACAAAAATAAAGTCACATTTTTTAATTTTTTTTTCAAATTTAACACTTATTCCCTCGTCATGCCCACCCTAAATGAAATTAATCGTAACCCACTTTCAATTATTTTAAATCGAGTGCTATTGATATGATCCATGTGATTTGAAAAGTTTGGAATGCTTAATTTATGAAAAATTGTTGATTGAATTGAAAATCGCATTTTCGTAATTTTGAAAAAAAATGAATTTTTCTCAAATAAACCAAAAACTCTTCATGATATGAAAAACTGTTTCAGTTGTTAATTGTAGGGTTTTCCTCACTCAAAATGTTGATATTTTTTTGATCTTTTTATCATGAAAATTGAACGAGATATGTTGGCCCAAAGTTTGCATTCGCGTATTAATTGTGAGTCATCCAACCCCTTTCAGGTCAACCCCTTCCAAATAAAAGGTTCAAAAAAGTTTCAATCAACATGGTGTCAAAGACCTATAAATTCCTTACAGAATGTTTCTCAAGAAAATATTATAGCTCGTGAAATGAGGGAGTAATCATCGAAAAACCAACCTTTTAGATTTTTAATTTCAGAGCAAAATTCTGCTTCACTGGCATATTCTTCTGAAAGTTTAGAAATTGAATATCCAAACAGTGCAGATTTGATATTTTTTTCTCACAGCTTCACTGGATATGACTAAACTTCTGCCTTCTTCATTAAAAGTAGAAAAAAAATTATCGACATTTTAGAAAAACGTTCCGAAGTCAGAGAAAAGGCGAAGATTTTTATAATAGTTCTTCAACGCTTGAAGATATTTTAGAAGCCGGTAGATACTGTACCGAAATGTTCTTTAGACTTACCAAAGACACCATAAATTAAATACATTGAAACGTGTCAAACTTGTATGAATACCTCGAACAAATCAGATATAACTGATTTATTAATTTAACCACTGAAAAAAGGCTGTAAGACTTTCATCTCTTGACCCAATAGTTGGTGCTTTCAATGAGCACATAATATGGCTGGGTAACAAAAATATTAATTATTTTGATTGGGGTTGGATTAAAATTTACGAAATTTTGCATCCAATCAAAAACCAAAATAAACCGGCACCTGAGGAGCTGTTGCAAATGATGTTTTGTAATTGCAAAAAGGGATGCAGTTCAGCGTGCTGTTACCAACGAGTAGGCCTCTTTTGCAATGCAATGTGCTGAATCTGCAATGAAGACACTTGTCTAAACAGGACACCAGTTTTAGACCAAGAGGAAGATGTGGATACCGAGAGCGACGAGGAAACGAAAAACTATATTGAGTGCAAATAAACTTTTATCATTTTCACTCTTTATTACTGCAAAAAAATCGCAATATTTATATTTTTGGTCACAAAGGGTGGCTTTTATAAGGGTTGTGTTTAAAAAACGACAAGAGTTATATCACTCATGAAATATTCTCGATTCACTATTAATGCACCTTTGAATCATTTCTTATTGTGAAAAAATCGTTGAGATTATTTTTCAATAATTCACATTCTCAGGAGAAGACTTATAAGGGTTGAAGCGTCTCGGAAAATGATAATTTCTTTCAAATAGAGTTAAATAATTCAATATGACGCAATTTTCAATTATTTTAAGTTATAAATACCTTATAAACTAGTTTTAGAAATTACTATCGAAAACTTGTTTGAGTATATCAATAGATCTACAACTTATCCTTTTAAACTTTCTTTTAACTAAATACATGCTAAAATATACGATTTTTTAGTTTTTTGCGATAAGGGGTAGTTTTCACCCCTAAAAAATAAAAAGCACATAGGATAAGAAGAGCTCAATTCTAATTTGTTATCAAAATCGGTGTTGATTCTCAAAATTTCACGGTTTTACAGTTTTTTACCGCTGGTGACTGAATTATAACTCTATGTTCTGAATAAAAAATGGAGGATGACGGAGAAAAAGAAGGTGTAGAAGTTTGGATTCAAATAAAAAATGGTGGACCTATGATTTTTTTTGTTTTAAATGCAAGATGGTGGGTGATAGGTGACGTTCACGTACCAAGTTGATTTTAAAAAAAATTTTAATTGAAGATATCGGCGCCTGGTACCTCTGGATTAGAAGTACAACATTATGTTCACGGCTCTACCAAGCTTTACAAACAAATTTCAAATTGAAGAAATTTGCATATGGGATTAAACCTGGCGAGGACGTTCAACGTGTTCTAAGCCTTAAGTTCAAGATGATGCATCTATGCTACTGGCTCTATTTTCTAAATTTAAATGTTGGATAACATATATAGTGCTAATTGAATGACGTTATTTCATAATTATGTTCATAGTAGTATAGCATGTTAGAATACATCTGAAATTATTTGATATATAAAAATAGGGCATGAGGGATATACAACGTGAGGGTTTTACACCTTGAGGGTTCTAGAACGTCGGCGTTTTATAACGTGAGGGTTTTACAACGTGAGGGTGCTACAACGTGGGGATTTCAAAATGTGAGGGTTTTACAACGTAAGGTATTAACAACGTGAGAGTTTCACAACGTGGGGTTTCTTCAACGTGTGGGTTTTACTACGTGAGGGTTCTATAACGTGAGGGTTCCACAACGGGTTCGTTTGCAAAAGTTTCCGTTCGCAACGGGTTTTATTCACATGACCCTTGATTTATGGACCAACAATACATCGGTTTGACTTAAATAGAATTCACAGTTATATGAATTGATTGAATAATATATATTTAAGTAGAGTAAATTATAAGAGATAACCTGAACATTAAAAATGTTTAGTGTAAAACAAATTATATGAAATAACTTACAGAGTGTATTCGAAAATCAATCATCATTTAAGCACTTGAAATAATCATCTATAATTCAATTTGTTCGGTTCGGGTGCCTGTTTTACGATCATTTCGTTCATTATGAAATGAGTAAAACCTTCATATTATATCAGAACCATATCAGAAATGAAGAACGAAATAATTTATGATCTTTTCATTTTATCATCAAAGATATATACAAAGCATCATGTAGATAAAGCGGAAGGTTCAAAGGAAATTATTTTATTTTGTTAACATAAATATATAGAAAGCAACAAAATCATATACTTAAAAATTTCTATTATTTAAAGCTCTCTCTCTCTCTCTCTGTATATAAGAATTAAAGCAATAATCAATATTGTTTCAGTTGTGCTTCAATATAACTAGAAATCCGTAGTTATATGCGTTCCAACACAGAAAGCATAATTCCTTAAAGCCATCATAAGTCATATCTGGGTTAACAAGTTCATCATAAACGTGACGTAAGTTAAAGGGGGAAACACATTATTGAAACGTGATAAAACCCGATAAAACGCGACGCGTGTTGAATAAAATCAAATCCTAGTAATTTCTATGACCAGAATCACACTATGAACACCCAACGCCATGCGATACAGGCACACGCTCTCTGTCGACGTGTTGCGCGATGTAGGTATGTTTCTAGGTAACACAAGATGTCACACGTTTGTTCGGGAATTGTCAAATAACGCGTACGTTGATACCCTATAATTTATTGAATTTTGGCAGAAATTTGACAAAAATTAACGAAGAAAAATTAATTGCTTGTGTGTTATGTGGCATCGCGTTTTGGTAAGCGCACATTAGTCTTCGGGTATCGACACGTTTTGTCGCGTCGCGTTTCAATAATGTGTATCCGGCTTTATGTTTCCGTTATCACGTGTTGGATGTTTCTTCATAGAAACGTATGTTTGACATAGAAACGCAATAGACTTATGTCGACCCATAGATTAATAATTCTTAATTTTATCCTGCTTGTCACCCATTAGGTATATCATCGAAAATGAAGATTGAATTCTTTTGTACTTAACAAGGGTCAATGATCTCTTCACTTTCCAATAATAATAATATCCAATATCTGGTATACTCTTGAGAACTTGCTCCACTATGCGATATTTGCGTTCATGAAGAGTTTTCGATAACATAGAAACGTTTTCGAAAAGTCCGTTGAGATTGAAAAGTAAAATTATTATAGCATTGGACTTTTCTGGTCCACTAGGATCCGCTGTAAAAAATTCACAGCTATATGGGTATAAATCACCATGTCTTTTAACAATCTAATCCTCGAAAAGATCTAAATTGTCAATCAGTAACTTTGCTGTTTGTTGGATAACAGAAATCTTGCTACTAACGTGAAAAAATAAATATTCCCTATATAAATATTTAATTATTCGAAAAACAATACAACTACATCTACAAGTTCCGAAGGATTCACATTCTGAGCAAGCTATTCCATCGACAAAGTCTTCATCTAGTTCTTTTCCAATAGAATTTTATTCCAATGTCGTTCATCTTTTATTATGTTGCATTCAATTTTTCCAGGTTTATCTAAGGAATATATGGTTAAACCACATCCCACACACTTTACATGATTATCGTAAAGGTTTCAGGTAGAGAAGTTATCTGCATTTTTACATTACAGACATATCTGATTATAATAAGAGCGAACATATAAATAAGCAGATATATTGGTCTGAATATATTTTTCACTATTATTTCATATTGGTAACTCCTCAGCCATCTTTCTTAATGCTCTACGTATACTTGGTACTATTTGTTTGAGAGGTTATAAATAAAACAATAATTATTCACAGCTTTTTTATAAAACATCTTCTAGATTTATATTTCAGTTAATTGAATCTGTTTTTATTATGGAAAACGTCAACTCAAGGGCCCAGGGACATTAGTTTGAATGAGTCAAACATCTTCTTCTTAGCCTCATAAGCAGCAATTTTCATCTTCAATATTTTTATATTTTCAATATGTTGATCGATAGCAGACATTTCTATATGTTGTTCTATTTAAGTATGAAGTTCCAAATCCATTCAAACAGCTCTTTGGAATTTGTCATACTGCACATGCGCTTACCACTATCATGATTCATGCACAGAGGACGTTTCAATTTAAACTTTTGGGGTATTCAGCTATAACTTTCTACATTTGCTGTTTTAAGCAACAATCCAAAACAATTTAATTTCTTCAATAAAAAATCATATTTTTGTTTAGTGTGGAAAATTCTCTCGAAGGTATATGAGAAGGGCAACTTGATTTTCATTATTTATAGTTCGGGCAAAATTCTCCAGCATTGACTAATCCTTGGATATCTAACGTTACAATCTTCATCTTCCGAGTATTCTCTTCAACCGATTATAGACTCACTGAGAGGTAGATATTCGATTATGTGATCATGTATCACAGTATGCTCTTGTAGAAGCGGGGAATCTTTTTCTGGCTGAAACTTCCAATTTAACATCTACATTAGATGATTTGAAGCTTTCATCGCGTCTAGAGCAATCGAATACAAATATGGTTCATGACTTGAATTGCACCTAATCAAGTAGACTGAGCTTCTTTTCATTCATCTAACTTGATGAGAATTCTGAAGTTCCAATTTGAGAGGATCTGATAGATAGATATGCTTAACTCTTAATTTCATACTCTGAATAGTAATTACTCCTTATGTAACTCCTGCAGCTTCACTCACTCCAGCACTCACTAGCATTGCATTCTTGTCATTGCGAACTCGAGCAAAACGAATCAATTGTTTTCCACAAAGATCAATTCTATAATTGTTGAAAATATTCAGGAGATGACATCCTGCTGGAGCCAGTTCCCGAATTTCAGCTTTTTCATAACATAAAAATCCTCGTACAGTACTAACAAATCCTGTATCTTTAACTGTAACTTCTTCGCTTCCACACAGCTAGTAAGATATTGAATCGAAAAGGAAAGCACCTGCGTTATTCACCAATGAAACATCTCCTGCGCCTGCAGTTTTTGTCAATTTCCCTCTGATAATGACTGCTGAATCGTTCATGAGAAACTGAACATCAGGTGTATTGATGCCAATCTAGATAGTATCGTTATTTTTGAAGGATTTAATAAAAGGTAAATATGTCCGACATTCGACTCTGACGATTGAAACATCATTGATGAGAGGCCTATAGAGATCGAAAGCCTGGTCGGATGACATGAGCATCGATTGTGAAAATATTTTATTTTCAAACGGCAGGTGTGGTCTGAATGACTGTTGAATGACTAATGTTTTCCGTACTTTTACATACCTGGAGGACAAAATCAAGATAATTTTTTAAGTTCTAATTTAACAATAATAATTTCTTCACCCCTAAAATTAACCAGCTCAAAATCCTGATCTCGAATATTCAAAGTTATAGTATATACCTTTTTCTTCAACTGATATCACTATATATATGGATAGTTCTAACTTTAACGATTTTCACAGGCAAATCTGACTCATGAACCTTGCCAGTCTCTTAAATCTTCTCGGAGAATCCCAATAGCTTTCCTAATGAAACTTTTTCAGTAAAATCGATAGAGTGTGACTTGTGAAATATCTCGCTTGTTAAAGTATTATTATTTGGTCTCAGGAAAAAGTCTCCTCCTCCTTCCTTTGTTCTTTTTCAGATAGCAAATGTTTTTTCCAAATAATCTTCGATATCTGTAATCTCATATGTACCAGTAGGTATAGGTAGGTTTGCCTGCTGTTTGTCAAAATAGTAAAACTGAATACTATCGTCTATATTCGGTATTGAATTATATGAATACAATTCGATCATTGCGAGTCCGTACTGACAATTTTCATCCAATTCGATTGGAGGAACGAAATCAATGGATAACGGTGAAGTGCGACTCTTCAGTGTGAATATCACAGACATGACTGGTGAAAATAAAATCCATAGTCAATATTTATAACATTTTATTCTGTACAAATTTCAAACACAATTTTCAGCATTATATCAGGTCTAAAATTGATCTCTATTATACAGTATTTTAACGTTCAATATATTCTGCAACATTTTTGGTTTTTGTGTGAGCTGTCCAAACTCTGCCAGGTCCCTGTGAAGAATCCAAGTTCATCATCCCACATTCTTTAATCCACAGATTTTTTCCGTTTCGGTAAATTATCACTCATAAATACACCTCGAAGTGAGGTATATTTTTTATATAATTTTTAATATCATAATCGTATAGAGCTCTATTGGACACATGCATTTCAGACATGCGTTCTCTCCATCCGAGAAAAATTATTGTGCAACCAAAAATGAGTGTCTGGCAGTGGTATGGACAGTCGAAAAAATGAGGCCGTACATAGAGGGTTACCACTTTACCGTAAAAACAGATCACCAATCCTTACGGTGGTTGCACTCGATCAAGTCACCAGCTGGCAGAATAGCCCGCTGGGCCATGTATTTACAACAGTTTGACGTCACAAGCTAGATCTTCACTTTTAGAGTAGAAAACGTCTTGATTTTCAGAAGCTTCATCGAGTTCATTAATCCCTGGATCACCTCTACGAAGACGTTCTTCTAACTTGGTGCCAGGCCCACAATACGAATAACTGGGTAAATGTAACTCAATCGACAATTTATTCATTCATTAGTGTGTTGACAAGTCCATCAACTACGAATGTTAACATGGAATGAAATGACGTCATTCAATTCGAGCCATATAATATGTAATCCGACATTTCAATTTAGCAAACTTAAGGCTGGTACGCACCTGTACATTTGTTTGAGAGGTACAAGGTTCAATTTAACATGCGGATTTCTTTAATTTGAAAGTACATACCTTCATGTATTGGGGAATAATTAGAAGTATATTATTTCACTCTGGGTCAAATGAGCTGCATTGAAAAGATCTAATAAGATCGAAACAGTTGTATGCAGATTTTGAGTTGGGGTGACTTGACGTTTCCATGATTCACTGTTGCATTGTGAATGCAGATTCCGCATCGTAGAATACATATAATCAGCTCCCTTGGGAAATTGTTTGATAGTTTTCCAACTATTGAAGAATTTTCCTTGTTCACTTAATTTTTTTCGTACAATACTAATAACAATAATAATATATGTTTCTCCTGAATAACATCACACTAATGTATTCTATAGAAAAATATATTCCATGGTGAAGAAACATTTAATCAACAATATTCTAGTACTTTCTCCTTAAATTTTGGTCGACTCAAGAACTTTATCAAGTTGGACAGGTGATTGAACAGTCATTGTTCAGAAACGTGAAGTGTAAGTTAAAACCCATCGAGATACATCTTGCGAGGATATATTATTTATATTAATGCCAAACTTTCTCCATATTCGAATATTAACTGAATGTTTTTAATTGTGACACATTTAGTTGACATCAGTTTTTCAGGAGAACATCAGATCCCGGCAGGATGTTCGATGGTTCTGCCTATTATAGGACTACAGAGAAATCCGAAGATCTGGAAGGATCCCTTGAAATTTGATCCCGATAGGTTTTTACCAGTTGAGGTGGCGAAACGGCACCCTTACTGCTATTTACCCTTCTTAGGTGGACCGAGAAACTGCATAGGTAATTTAGATCAATTTTCATGGAGAAGGCAAACGAAAACATCATAAACGGTTACGATATTACATTTTTCCGCAAACCATCAGATTTTCTCGTTGAAGGATATGGAATTTCCAATAAACGTCGACATTTTCAACCTAGTGTTTTGCAAGGTCAAACGCCAGCCTTAAAGTAGCAAGTTCCAACTCAGAAGTAGCCTAAACAACCAAAGTTTCCCACAATTTTTATTTTGTAATCTAATCGCAGTTTTCAGTGTTAAAAGAAAACTGAGCAAGCAATAACTATTCTAGAAGTGAACCTTTTACTTCCACCTATTCCACATTATCTAGATTCTTTAACATTTTTCAATATTTATTCACAAGTGTATTCAATTAGATGATTTCATTAATATAGCTCAAAGTATAGTGGCAGTACTACCCGTATGGTTGAAAGTAGTGAAATATGCTATTAATCAACAAGGGGTGAAACATCTTCAAAATGATAGTCCCATCAATGATGATCAATACGGCTCTCGATGTTGTCGTTCATCAGGTGACCAACTCGCCTTTGTCACATGTTTGGTCAAACGTTATTAAGATTCACAAATAATAGTTTTCAAGGTCACCCAATATGGTACTGAGTGCTGCCATTGAATCTTAGGTAAATCTTACAATTTTCCCGAAAAACTATGATGCTTGATCGAAAGCAAATATGTGTTTCCATATTTGACGCCCGGACCTACATAGTGTTAGCACCACAAGGGCCGATCTAGTCACCGTCGTATTTTGGAACAAAGTTCCATACAGCAGGCTTGGAGGAGATAGGGATTTCGCTGCGGGACCAAACTGAAAAATATGCGAGACTAAAAGAGTGACGGAAGTAGACTGACGAAAGTAGGCTGGCGAAAGTCGCGCATTTAATTAAGACAAGCGAATATTGTATACCTTTCTCTTTCTTCCTCTTTCTTTCCGTTCTCTCATCCCTTTTCTTTCTGATTCCACTCCGCCACGTCAATCACCAATGCATTATTAATTCATTAATTCATGTACAAGCAACTCGAAAATGTCAGATGTGAAACATCGAAATATTTTTTATGTCATAGGTATGCATAAGAGAACAGATCACGATAAGAATCAGAATTTGGCATAATGAGAAGATAAAGCTTTACAAATTTGTTCCATTAAATAATGACAACATATTGTAGCAATTATATAGCTTGGCGATTCGTTATCCTCTCGTTATATACACTCTTGCGTCTAAACTTTACATTGCGTTGACGACCGAGTGGTCTAAGTACTGAATCCTGATGTGACGTATTTCTGGGTTCGAATCCCAGAGGTTACTCCTTGCTTCTCAATTTTTTTATTTACAATCTCGTAAGAGCTCTGAGCTTTACATTTCAATATTAATTATGTCAACTTGGATTATTTTAAGTTATCACGTTCGCCCCGACACGCACATGTTTCATTTTCGCAAATTGTGGTCCTATATTATCCGAAGTAACGTTCCTACGTGGTGTCCCATGACACCGTTTTCTTGTTTTATCATAGAAACAAATAACTCAACTAGAAACTAAATTGACAGCTTCGCTGAAGGCAGTACTCTATATAATCCACCACCAACAGAAGTTTTATCAGCATATTCCTTTGACCAATAACGTATAGCGCAAGATGAGTATATAAATAGCTACTTTAAGATCATTTTCAACTGAAGATCTGAAAATTCAGTTGTTTTTGATAGCACCTAGACACAGATAACCATGTTCTCAAGAAAAATATCCCTCTCCATCCTCAACAAACGATTGAGCAAAATCATTATGGTAACCCATAAAATCTTCAAGGAATGCGCGTTAACTCTAATATAACCTGGCACTAACACGTCTCTGCTTTTGCCAAATCAGGCTAAGTTGACATTTCAGTATTAAAAGTCTATTTCCGCCAAAATAAACTTTCCTCTAATGTTGGTGTGAATAAATTGGGTAAATCAAGTGAGTGCAAGGAGATTTAAGGTGCAAAGCTCCAAGCGTGAGAGCTTCATTCAGATTCTGGACGAACTTCAGCATTATAAAACCGCAAATCGTACTTTGGCGCCAACTAAATTTTAGCACTTAATTTTTGTGCAGTTGACTTGATAATAGAGAGAGATAATTGCAGTTAAAGACGATTCCTGAAAGAAGCAGTTTATAAGTTGACTTAATAATTTGGTTTTCCAAAAACTGTCGAGAATTTATGAGAGAATTTTTCCTTAAGAACATGGCTGCCTTTAATTTGGTGTTATGAAATGCGATCAAATTATCATATCTTCAATAAGAAATGATTCTTAAGTCGCTACTAATAGACTTGGTTTCCGCAATACTGGATGATCAGATGTAGATGCACCGACAAATATGATAACTAATAATTGCAAAAATGTACAAAAATTATAATCACTTCTACCTTAATGTACTTCGCCAAAAACTTTTGAATATTTCAAGTTCTATTCACGTGTGGTTTTGAACATTATAATCGAATTGAATTGATCGGAGTCTCTTATCACAATATTTTTCTATTTTCTAGGACACAAGTACGCAATGATGACGATGAAAACCACCCTCGCTATGGTCTTGAGAAAATTCGTTGTGAAAACGGAATATGAGACTGTAGAGGAAATCAGGTTGGGAATAAACGTCGTTCTGAAGGCTTCCGATGGTTATAAAGTTTCTGTACTGTTGAGAGAATAAAGAAAACATGCTTGCTTTTTGCCGGACAGAAAAAATCTTCACTTTGAATTATAAATATATATATATATATATATATATATATATATATATATATATATATATATATATATATATATATATACATACTTATATATTATTTTTATTTTTATTATTTTTTTAATTTAAAGTCAACGGGGTTGAACTCCTTTATAATACAAATGAAGTAACAAGAAATATTGAATAGAACTTAAAGTATATGAATATACATAGGTTAAATAGATTTTAGTAACAATATATTTAATAGTGACATTAGTGGCTTCGATTTACAATTTCTTTGAGTCTTCTTTTAAACATACCAAGATTAAAAGTGTTCATTTGCGCCGCAATCGTGGAACAGATGGACAATAAATGAAATTTCTATATGCAGTATGTTCCCTCATAATTCTAAACTCATGGGGTACACTACGCCTATCAAACATGCCAGATATCAATACACAATTTACCAAATTTAATTGAACTTTTTTAACAAAATATAAATAATGATATATATGTAAAGACTTTATAGATTCCAATTGAACTGACCTCGCAAACTCAGTATAATTATGCTCAATAACTCTGAATCGACGACCCATTTTAAAATCTAAATATCTATAGAATTTATGTTGGACAGATTCAAGTATGGTAAGGTGGATATCTTTAGTTGGCGACCAAATAATGGAGTTCCACAATAAATTAGGCCTAATCAGAGATCTACAAAGATGAAGAATGGAACCGTAAGAAGTGAATTCATTTGTAGATCTCTTAACAAAGCCTAGCATTTGGGAGGCTTTAGATGTTACGGCATTTGAATGAATATCAATTTCGAAGTTACTCTGAAATATTACACCAAGATCCTTCATCTGGTCAACAGATTTAAAGGGCAGGCCATTAATGGTATACTAGAACAAGAGTCTTTTGGTTTTACTTCTTACAAAAGATGAAATATTACATTAAGAGAAATTTAATTTTAACTGGTTTACGCAAGACCGATTATAGATAACATCAAAATGTTTTTGTAAACAAAGTTGGTCAAAAAAAGACTCAACTGAAGCAAAAATCTTGATGTCATCAGCAAAAATTGAAACATTTCGAATTTTAAATTATCAATCACATAAATAGAAGAGGGCGAAGATGAGAGCCTTGAGGAACTCCCGAGGTAGCAATAAAGGACTCGGAAAAGTTCCCCTTCATTCTTACTAATAATTCACGACTAGAAAGGTAGGAAAGTATCCATTTTAAGGTACCTCACTTAGGTCAAACTTTGATAACTTATAAATTAACAAATTGTGGTTGTCGGAATCGAAGGCTTTAGCAAAATCTAAATAAATAGGGTCAACTTGCCTAATTTCGTTTCATTTAGCAATCGAGTTCATCGTATCAGCAATGAAACTACCACAAATCAAAAGGTTTGTTAACGTAAATCGGCGTTTAACAAAGCCATGCTGTTCATTAATCACAAAAAGTAGACAAATTTCAGATAATTTAGTTGCAACAGTAGAATCAAATATTTTTGAAATAGTTCCAATAATAGCAATAGGTCTATAGTTAGCAACATCACTTTTAGCTCCGCTCTTGTAAACCAGGGTAATAAAGGATTTCTTCCAAATAATAGGCATTGTACCTAATACTAAAGATTGATTATGAAGTAAATGTAGAGGTTTAGTAATAGAATCAATACATTATATATATATATATATATATATATATATATATATATATATATATATATATATATATATATATATATATATATATATATATATATATATATATATATATATATATATATATAATATATATATATATATATATATATATATATATATATATATATATAAAAATTATACATATATATATATATATATATATACATATATATATATATATATATAGTATATATATATATATATATATATATATATATATATATATATATATATATATATATATGAAATGAACTAGGACATTTATTTGAAACTAATCAAACAAACCTCCTAGCGGAGCTGGCTATAAGAGTTCACGAAGCATCGAAATATCAACATCTACCCCAGACGGTAATTGTTCGAAATGTTAATTTGTTTATCACAATCGATGGAAATTGATAGACAGACTGTTTCGCCCTTATCGGGGCTCATCAGTATCATCCATCCACCGGGAGTGATAACCAAACCAACATTTCAAACGGTCATACATATTTCTTCTAGTAACTCCATGACATATAAATATGACACAGCGCCACCAGTCCGGAAACAATTGAACCACATCTTTCAGAATAGAAGAAAACATTTCGGCAACGAAACTCTTACGTTCCTGACACCCGAAGGTGGTTACTATAATCGCTAAGCAAGAGTACAGTTGA
>JARQZK010002177.1:145000-162500 GCA_030704885.1 Cynegetis impunctata | reverse complement strand
TGTAGACGTGAACTCTTCGTTGACTCGGCACATGCAGTACCTCGCTGGCAGTGATCATTCAAACGAAGTGCGGACAGGTAGTTGGTGTTGGTATCATTTATATTTTGGTGAGTATTCCGCAACAATGTTTTATAATAAATTGACACTGTCAAATGCTACAATTATTAAGTGCATAGAAACTGTGTTTACATGTTATTAATATGAACGTGATTATACCAAGTTAATATTTTGAGTTATTAATTCATATTGTCAATTACTAGGTACTATTTTTTCATTTGAGATAAAAAATCGTATTGTTTTGAAGTACTCCTGCACCAAATACATTGCAAACTAATGTCCTCTCGGATAGCAAATATTATGGATTCCGCAAAAAAAAGTATAATGAAGATCAACTTCTCGAACAGAATAAAAATAATTACCTATCAACAACTAATGAGGGTTCAAGAACTGAAATTCGAGATATTGGAGAGTTAGACTTAGCTGATAATTTTCTGCTCGACGAAGCTCTCACTCCAGAGAATATAAATGAAATAATAAATACAGCAGAATTGGTGTTCTCAGTTGAAGAGAACCATAGTGCCATTAATAAAGAGAATAACATCATAACAATGAGTGGAAATATTGCAGAAACAGCTGAGGATATTGTCCCAATCCATATTATTACATCTGCAAAAAATTCTCACATTTTGAATTATCGAATGGGCGATCAATTCGAAGATGATCATAGTGCCATTGAACAGAATAACAACGTAACAATGAGTGAAAATCTTGCAGAAACAACTCAGGATATCAACTCAATCCATGATAATATTACAACTGATAGAGAGCCTCACATTGTAAATTATTCAGTAGGCGATCCATTCAACGAATCATACTTCTCAATGGATGCAAATCAACCAGCAACTTCAACTGAAGAATACAATGATGAAACAAATAATACACCTAGTGATATACCAATCAACTAACCTAACGACAATGAGAATCATACAGACGACTCGGATAACGAAATTATAAAAAATGCAACAGTGTTGAGAGAGAACAATTCCTTGTCCAGAAAAAAAGTTGAAGGTATCAGAAAACGCGAGATCAATCAAGAACTTCGGCTGAGTGGGAAAGAATACCTAGGTTTCAGAAAGCCCCAGGTCAAAAAAATACTTTTCATGATACTACAAGGAGTGAAAGGATCTTAGGCTTACGATGTAAATGCATAGAAAAAAATCTCAAATCTAAGCAACCCAAAAGAAGATGTTATTTGGTACTGAAGCGAGAGGAAAAGCCATTTTTGATCACTTCTGGTCTGACATGTCTTAGGACCAGAGAAAAATGTTTGTGGCCCAATCTATGACTGCAATTCCAACAATGAGGCCGAAAAATTCTGAAAACAAATCTAGGCGCAGTAGCAGTTTTCAGTACTCTTTAACCATTGAAAATAAAAAAGTACAAGTTTGTAAGCAAAAGTACTTGCATACTACTGGCTTGAAAGAATGGTCGGTCAGGAACTGGTGCCTTCAAAGCAATGATGGATTGACAACAAGTAATTCTGTACTTCTCGCTAGGAGAACTTCAGCACGAAATTACCATGAACATGATACTTTTTTTCTGAAAGAATTTTTGGAGTCATTAAACAAGCTTCCTTCACACTACTGCAGAAAGGACACTGATCGTCTATACTTAGAACAACAGTTTCAGTCTTCTGCAGACCTGCATCAGGTATATGTAAACAAATGCGAGGGTAATGACAAAAAAACCCAATCTATCATGTCCTTGCAAAAATCAGCTGAGGATATGAAAATATCATTATTCAACCAACTTAAAGATATCTGTGATGTTTGTTTAAAATATAAAAACAAAAATCTCACAGAAGAAGAATACCAAGCACATGTAATCAAAAAATGCAGCTAGACAATCTAAACAGTACGATAAAAAAGAATCAATTGCAGGAAAATGTCATGTAATAACCATGGATGTAGAGGCGGTTAAATTGGCTCCATGTCTAGCCGCAAGTTCTCTGTACTACAGAACAAAATTATGTAACCATAATTTCACTGTTTACGACCTCAGCAATCACAAAGCTACCTGTTATTGGTATGATGAGGCAAATGCGGTTGGCCAAGCTGCAACCTATGCCTCATTCCTGGTGGATTATTTGGAAGTTAATTTCTTGCAACTGCCAGAAATGATTCCTATTATTGTCTACTCTGATGGTTGCACAGCACAGAATAGGAATTGTATAATGTCTAATGCTTTATTATACCTTTCGGAAAAATATCAAACTGTGATTGAGCAAAAGTTTTCAGAAAAAGGTCACACTCAAATGGAGTGTGACTCAGTTCATGCTGCCTCCGAATCATTATTGAAACATAGAGCAATCTACCTACCCAGTGATTACCCTCGTGTTACCAGAGAAGCAAGACTAAAAAATCCATATGAAGTCAAAACTAAGCCCTTGAATTTCTTCAAAAATTTTGGATACAAGCCATAACTCAAGTGTAAATCTATCAGGCCATCAAAAAGCTCAACAGTTATCGATATACGCGTTTTAATATACGGAAATAGTGAGATATCCTATAAAATTAATTATGGAGATAATTTACAAACGCTACCAGCTAGACCATCTAAAGCTGTTTTGAAAGATGCAAACTTTCCCCAACTCTATAACTCGCCGTTACCCATAACAAAGAGGAAATTTTTAGACCTCCAGGGGGTATACTATAAACAACAAGAGATTTTTGTAGAAGAGGTGTTTTACTTTTTAATTTAGAATATATTTGTTTAATTTGATTTTGTGCGGTATGGGCTACTTTAATATCGTGTGGATTTAAAATTTGTGAAATTTTATTACTTAAATGAGGAATATATGGAAGAGGAATATATTTTTTATTTATATTTTCTTTTTTTGATGTTTCTAATGTGTTGTACAGTTTATGAATTCTATTTTTAGTGATTTTCTGTATAAGTTTTATTGGGTAATCGTTTTTTATGAGTAATTTATGGACATCTTGTAATGTTTCATGTCTGTGTGTAGGTGAAGTAAGTTTAAGTGCTTTGTCTATATATCCGATTATTAAACTCTTTTTTTGTGACAAATGATGTGTACTGTTGTAGTTCAATGTTCTTTGTGAAAAAATTTCTTTCCTATGCCATTTTGTGATAATTTCATTGTTTATGTGCATGAGAGTAATATCAAGAAAATTTAATGTATTGTTTGTTTCTTTTTCTAGAGTAAATTGTAATTTCCTATTAAAGTAGTTGAATTTTTTGAGAATATCATCAATAAAATCTTCTGATGTTATTATAAGGCAATCATCAACATACCTTTTGAAAGTTATAATTTGTTCATTCAAATTATTTAATACATTTTCTTCTAAACATTCTAAAACTAATTGAGCTATAACACTGGAAATAGGACTTCCCATTGCTACACCATCAATTTGTTGGTAGAAGCTATTTTCATATTGAAAATAGTTTGTACCAAGAGCAAATTGAATTGCTTCTATAAAATCGGTTTTAGGAATATTTGTATAATTTTTGATAATATCCCATTTGTCATTAATTATTATTGGAACCAAAGAATTTGGAATATTGGTATAAAGAGAAACAACATCTAATGAGAAAAATTTGTAATTGTTAGGTATTTTCAAAGATTTAAGATGGTCTACTAGATCGAGAGAATTTTTGATATAATAAGGATTTTGATTTACTATATTTTTCAATATTGAAGAAAGAAATTTAGAGAGATTATATAGAGGTGATTGAATATAAGAGACGATAGGTCTTAATGGTATGTTTTCTTCATGTATTTTAGGAAGACCATAAAATTTAGGTGGAAGGCTGTTGTGTCGAATTAATTCTTTTGATTTTTGTGGAGAAATGAAATTTTTTTGTTGCCATGTTTTAAACAATTTGTTACTTTCATTTTGCAGAGTCTTAGTTAAATCTTTTTTAATTTGTTTATATGTAGAAGAATCACTAAGCATTGCAGAAATTTTTTGTTTGTATGTATTTGTTTCTAGTATAACTGTTTTGTTTCCTTTGTCTGATTTAGTTATTGTTAGTTGTGGATTAGATTTGATGAATTTTTTGGTTTTATATAAGTTTTTGATAGTTTCTGTATTATGTAATGTTTGTTTTTCATTTTTGTATTTATTGATATTAGACTATTGATATTGGACTGAATAGCACGTAATTAATAACTGAAGACGGCCACAGCCGCAATGAGAAATTTTTGAAGAAAAGATAAATAGTACCCTATATTATTATTCTTTGACTCTTCAAAATCAAAATAATTTGGACCTATTTCGAACATTACGTGGGTAAAGGTTTCTGTGGTTTCCCTTACCATCTAATAATAACAAATTTGAATGTTAATATTGGACTGAATAGCACGTAATAAATAACAAAGTACGGCCACAGCCGAAAAAAATTTTAGTGAAACAGTAGTCTGTTTCTATAGAAATTTTTCAAATCAATAAATGTCAAAGAAATTTCAATTTTTTCTCAAAAGTTTTGATAAAGCCATGAATGTCGTGGCGAAACGTCAACTTTTCAATAAAATCGAGTTTTTTAAGATTCAACAAGCCTGTTATTGCTAATAATTATCAAAAGATTAGAAATAGTTCACAGGCAACAACAATTCGAATAAATAATCAAATATTGCAAGCTGAAAATATGGCAATGATCCCAAACTTTTTCAAGAATGTGGAACAACAGCACGGGCAACAAGCAGTTATTATTTTGAAAAATATTTGTTCACTCGACAAGAAGATTACCAATCTGAAGTCAAGAAGAATTTTTTTACTGCGTTGCAAGCATGAAAATCTGTGTCCTACATTCCTTAAGCTGAGAGTTTCTAACATTATTCTTAACTGTGAGTACCTTTCTAGAAGATTTGAAATTCTAAATGAAAATTTCATTAAAAAAACACTCAATTTAATAATTACCGACACTGTTAAAACTACCAATATTTTGACGAAACGAATAAATACTCTAACAAACACATTACAACAAATTCTTCCTAATGAAATTTTACTTAATTTTTTACAACATGAAGAAATTAAAAACAATAACCTAAGTAAAATCAATAAAAACAGACACATCAAAAAATTGAACAAACTAATATCTAACCAATCACCACAACCAATAGTAGAAGCAACATCGCATGAAAATAGCGTAATTAATACCACTACCACTGTTTTACCTTTTTTCGTCGAAGAAACATTAAATTTAGACCCCAAACACTCTATAGAAATTAATAATATCACACAAATACCAATTAATAATATTATAGCTAACATAGAAAAAGGTATTTCAAATTTATGTCCTGAAAATCAAAATTCCATTAGACAAAAAATAGCACAAACTATAAAAACTCACCACAATAAATACAAAAATGAAAAACAAACATTACATAATACAGAAACTATCAAAAACTTATATAAAACCAAAAAATTCATCAAATCTAATCCACAACTAACAATAACTAAATCAGACAAAGGAAACAAAACAGTTATACTAGAAACAAATACATACAAACAAAAAATTTCTGCAATGCTTAGTGATTCTTCTACATATAAACAAATTAAAAAAGATTTAACTAAGACTCTGCAAAATGAAAGTAACAAATTGTTTAAAACATGGCAACAAAAAAATTTCGTTTCTCCACAAAAATCAAAAGAATTAATTCGACACAACAGCCTTCCACCTAAATTTTATGGTCTTCCTAAAATACATAAAGAAAACATACCATTAAGACCTATCGTCTCTTATATTCAATCACCTCTATATAATCTCTCTAAATTTCTTTCTTCAATATTGAAAAATATAGTAAATCAAAATCCTTATTATATCAAAAATTCTCTCGATCTAGTAGGCCATCTTAAATCTTTGAAAATACCTAACAATTACAAATTTTTCTCATTAGATGTTGTTTCTCTTTATACCAATATTCCAAATTCTTTGGTTCCAATAATAATTAATGACAAATGGGATATTATCAAAAATTATACAAATATTCCTAAAACCGATTTTATAGAAGCAATTCAATTTGCTCTTGGTACAAACTATTTTCAATATGAAAATAGCTTCTACCAACAAATTGATGGTGTAGCAATGGGAAGTCCTATTTCCAGTGTTATAGCTCAATTAGTTTTAGAATGTTTAGAAGAAAATGTATTAAATAATTTGAATGAACAAATTATAACTTTCAAAAGGTATGTTGATGATTGCCTTATAATAACATCAGAAGATTTTATTGATGATATTCTCAAAAAATTCAACTACTTTAATAGGAAATTACAATTTACTCTAGAAAAAGAAACAAACAATACATTAAATTTTCTTGATATTACTCTCATGCACAAAAACAATGAAATTATCACAAAATGGCATAGGAAAGAAATTTTTTCACAAAGAACATTGAACTACAACAGTACACATCATTTGTCACAAAAAAAGAGTTTAATAATCGGATATATAGACAAAGCACTTAAACTTACTTCACCTACACACAGACATGAAACATTACAAGATGTCCATAAATTACTCATAAAAAACGATTACCCAATAAAACTTATACAGAAAATCACTAAAAATAGAATTCATAAACTGTACAACACATTAGAAACATCAAAAAAAGAAAATATAAACAAAAAATATATTCCTCTTCCATATATTCCTCATTTAAGTAATAAAATTTCACAAATTTTAAATCCACACGATATTAAAGTAGCCCATACCGCACAAAATCAAATTAAACAAATATATTCTAAATTAAAAAGTAAAACACCTCTTCTGCAAAAAATCTCATGTTGTTTATAGTATACCCTGTAATAATTGTAATAAATCATATATAGGACAAACTTTTCAAAATTTAGAAGAAAGATTAAAAGCACACAAATATACCAGAACACAAACCACAGCACTAATAAAACATAAAAACAATGAGAATCATACTTTCAACTTTAATAGCACAAAAATTTTAGAAATAGAAAAAGATCAAAAACGCAGAGAAATTTTAGAAATGTTACATATTCAAAAAAATTTAAATAAAGTCGTAAATGATAGAACAGATATCAAACATTTAAGTTCAATATACGCAGATTTAATTCAACAAACAAATTCTAACCACAACAACTCATCTTCTTAGACAAAATCTAAACATCTAGAATTTTCAATTTTTCTGGAAAGAAAATATAGTTTTGAACATGTGATCTCCAAAATCACAAGTAATGTCTTTTTAAAGACAACAATCAAATATTTTAAACCTATTTTGTACATTACGTGGGTGAAGGTTTCTCTGGTTCCCTTCCCATCTAATATCAACGGACCTGTCTGTTGATATTGGACTGAATAGCACGTAATTAATAACTGAAGACGGCCACAGCCGCAATGAGAAATTTTTGAAGAAAAGATAAATAGTACCCTATATTATTATTCTTTGACTCTTCAAAATCAAAATAATTTGGACCTATTTCGAACATTACGTGGGTAAAGGTTTCTGTGGTTTCCCTTACCATCTAATAATAACAAATTTGAATGTTAATATTGGACTGAATAGCACGTAATAAATAACAAAGAACGGCCACAGCCGAAAAAAATTTTAGTGAAACAGTAGTCTGTTTCTATAGAAATTTTTCAAATCAATAAATGTCAAAGAAATTTCAATTTTTTCTCAAAAGTTTTGATAAAGCCATGAATGTCGTGGCGAAACGTCAACTTTTCAATAAAATCGAGTTTTTTAAGATTCAACAAGCCTGTTATTGCTAATAATTATCAAAAGATTAGAAATAGTTCACAGGCAACAACAATTCGAATAATATATATATATATATATATATATATATATATATATATATATATATATATATATATATATATATATATATATATATATATATATATATATATATATATATATATATATATATATATATATATATATATATATATATATATATATATATATTATATATATATATATATATATATATATATATATATATATATATATATATATATATATATATATATAATATATATATTATATATATATATATATATATATATATATATATATATATATATATATATATATATATATATATAGTATATATATATAATTATATATATATATATATTATATATATATATATATATATATATATATATATATATACATATATAAATACAGGGTGTCCCGAAATAGGACGTCAATATTTCAACCACGTATTCTACTTGAAAATATAGAGATAATCAGAATCCCACAAATGTCTATCAGAAGAAAAACAACGAACTGATAAAAGGATGGGAAAAAAAGAACTATATTTCCCCTGACACTGCAAAAACACTCACAATACAAAATGCCTTACCACCCAGAATATAATAATATGGTCTACCCAACTTGCACAAAGCAGGAATACCACTACGACCTATAGTATCCTGCATTCAATCTCCTTTCAACAGTCTTGCCAGTTATCTTAAAAACATTTTAACAAAAGTGGCATACAAGAACGACTACTACATTAAAGACTCATGGAGTTTTAAGGAAAAGTTTCGCAATGCGATTATTCCCGCCGGATATATCTTGGCTTCACTGGATGTAGTCTCGCTTCATACCAATGTTCCAATCAATACAGCCTTGCATGTAATAGAAAAAAAATGGCCCGAAATAAGGTGTTTCACTGACATCCCTATAAAAGACTTCTTGGAAGCTGTCAAGATCACGATTACTTCAACTTATTTTAAATACAACAATAGCTTCTACAAACAAATTGAGCGTTGCGCAATGGGAGTATCTATATCAAGTATAGTTGCACAACTTGTGTTAGAAGATCTGGAAAACGAAGTAATCTCTAAATTAGACCTCAATATACCATTTTTTTTACAGGTATGTGGACGATTGCATCACAGCAATTCGAAGCAATAAGTTGAACGACGTAATAAACATGTTCGATAACTATCATATAAAATTGAAATTCACCAGTGAAACAGAACAAGATAACAAGATCAGTTTCTTGGACATTACATTGCACCACAAGGACAACAGCATAGTTACAGAATGGTATACCAAACCGACGTGGTCGGGACGTTATTTGAATTTTAATTCTCAGCACCACATTTCACAAAAAAAAAGCGGTAATCATTGGTCTTGCCGATCGAGCAATAATATTAAGCGATCCAGAATACCAACTTCAAGCAATAAAGAAAGCGAAAGAAGTACTGTTTGACAACGCTTACTCTCCAAAAATGGTACATGCAATTTTCCAACAGAGAATTGAGAAACACCACACACATTTGGAAACTAGTGAGAATAGAAGTAGGGAAAAAAACGTGACGAAATTTGTGTCCATACCTTACGTTCCTAATCTATCCGAGAACATCGAAAAACTCCTCAAAAAATACGACATTAAGTTGAGTCATAAAGGATACAATCTTCTACAAACCATATTCAGTCAACTAAAAAGCAGTATACCAACTAATAAGTAGACTCATACTGTATACCAAGTACCGTGTGGAAACTGTTCTGGAGTATACATTAGACAGACTTGTCAATATCTACAAAACAGGATAAACGGGCACAAGTACGATAATAAAAATTCCACCGCGCTTGAAAAACACCAACTAATGTTGAATCATAGTTTTAATTTCACAGCGGTTAAGATCCTAAAAACTGAATGCCATCGAAGAAAACGTGAAATATATGAGATGATTTTCATCAAGAATAATCCAAATGCTGTCAATGATAAAACTGAAATACAGGGGCTTAGCAAGATTTACAACAACATCCTCAACAACTAAAATAAAATATCTCAGGGCAAATCTGTTTGTGAAGTTATTATCCGAAATCTCTATTATAAATGCGCAAAGCGCCCAGTATATTTGGGAAGGAGGGGTGCAGTCTGCGTTGACACCTCGATCAATCAACAACAAAATTATAATCTGTGTTGTGTATTATTTTTTATGAGACATTCTAGTTTTTTATGTGTAAGTGTATATAAGTATTTAGTTGTTTTTAAGGTAAAACGTAACTCTTTTATATTTTAGTGACCAGACCAATAAACGTAGGACATAATTTGAAAAAGGTCGCAGTGACGACTGAAACGTTATTTATACTACAATAGAAACATCTAAATCAAAGTATTTATTTATGAACCACACAACCTATAAAAATATCGATCCAATATATATATATATATATATATTGGGATTTGACATGTCAGCTGGCGAACTCTGGCGGTCAGATGGATGAAGTTTTTATATCCAACGTCAACATAACGCATTTGCATAACAAAATTTTGATTTCTTACAAATGAGGCCGTAAAAGGTGAATAATGGAAAGTGTCAATTTTGCAAAACGTAGAATCAGCAAATTTAGAGAGTGTTGTTGCGTGAAATATTGTAATTCTAAAGCATATACAAATTAAAGTATTCGCTTTCATCGGTTTCTGAAGCCAAAAAAATATTTTGTATTGAGAGAAAATCATTTTGGAGAAAAGGAAAAGATTGATTTATTGAAGGTATGGAAAATCAATCTGAAAATGAATCACACAACTCCGATAATGACGGTGTGTTCTTTGCATTTCACAAAAGAAGATTACATCTTTTCAAGGTAATTAAGTCTTATGATAGAAAATTAGATTCCCTTTATTAATGAAAATTCTAGATGCTGCAGCCAAAAGACTTTAAATGGCGGGATCTGTGTTGCTTGGAAATTTATTGGTATTAGAAGAAATTTTTACACCGATATGTAGTACGATAAATAAACCTATGTCTTCTCAGATTTTGAAAGATGACAAATTTATGGAAGATTAAGTGAAATAATGGAGTAATAAGTTCATGTATACTTATGATGCTTATAAGATTGAAGTTAGTTATAAGAAGAATACACACGGAATGAAAAAGTTTTTCATTGTATATTCATTATCAAAACATCGTGAGTTGCATTATGGTTGATGATATTTTATTATGAAAACCACATTTGATTATACGAAACATTATGACTGCTCATTGAATCTATTTATACTACTAAATAAACGTTTTTCATGAAATTTTGAATATATTTTGACCAAAGTTCTTTCAGAAATAATTTAATGTCGAATAATAATAAAAACTTTGGAGTTGGATGAAGAATCACCAATAAAGGTTTTAAATATGTTTATTGATAATTGCCCATCATATCTGGCCGGTTATGAAATTCCTACATAAAAAAACTCGAATTAAAAGTTTCATATCACTTAAACAAATACAATTGATTTAGACTAGGAATTTTACAAATGAAATTAAATCAAATCAAAATAGATGAACAAAAAGCAGTAAAGTTGACGATACCAGGCATCGAATTCTCTCCATTTTGCTCACATTGTATTATGAATTTAGATCTTTTCAGCGTATTACCTTCTCTGTATTTTCACTGAAGTGAATTTTCACCTACGTAAAGGTTCACACTTTCACTCTAAATTAACATTCTCAGGAAAAACTCAAAAAACTTTCAAATCTCTCATATAAATTGTGTTGAGAGTTGGTTTCGAGAGTTTTAACGTTATCATCTAAGCTTCGCCTCCTTGTCAGATCCCAATATTTATATAGATATATATATATATATATATATATATATATATATAATTATTTATTCGAATTGTTGTTGCCTGTGAACTATTTCTAATCTCTTGAAAATTATAAGCAATAACAGGCTTGTTGAATCTTAAACAACTCGATTTTATTAAAAAGCTAACTTTTTAATAAAATCGAGTTTTTTAAGATTCAACAAGCCTGTCATTGCTTATAATTTTCAAGAGATTATATATATAAATATATATATATATATATATATATATATATATATATAATTTTGGTTTTCAACACTAAGAATTACTTTTTAAAAAAAACAATTTATTCGATGTGAAGTTTACAAGACGAAAGTTACTTAATTAATCTTACGGTTCTATGTTAGTGAGGGCTTATATAGGCAAGCAGCGATGAATCATTACAAGGTTACTATTGACGTCATTAAAATGGATAAGCTGTACTTCTTGACTACATAACTCCTCCCCATTTAAAGAAAGTTCGTTATCCTTAATTTTAAGGTGACGAATCTTCAAGAAAATTCTATAAAAAATTATAATCACTACAATAATAATAAAGATTACAAATACAATTGTTAGGAAACTTATAGTTGTAGGATGTGGAGCCCCATTGGTATAGGTCGTCTAGTTTGGGGATGTCTTCTTCTTGGATATTCTTCCAATTTGTTGTATAGGTCCAATTCGCTTCCAGTGGCGCAAGATAGACCTGAGCATAGGTGTTTGAAAACTTCTCGGGGATGTATTCTCTTGAATCCATCAGTAATTATACATTCTGACGTAATCTGAGATAATTTAGGGATTTTATGAGAGAATGAACCACTCACATTCTTCTTGTATCATTTCATTGTTAATGGAAATGATATTTCCATTTTCCATTTCGAATAAATCTTCTTGAGGCTCAACCGAACTGCGATTACAATGCTCTTGCAGGGTTTTTTTTAGAACCATTCGGACACATTCAGGGGTTTCTTCAGGTATTCCCTGTTTACAGATGTAGAAGTCTTCTACTTGTTGAATGACCTCGGTATTCCATATAATCTCTTCGTTGCGGTGTTAACCCATAGGAATTAAGGTTAGGAATTCTGGTATTTCGGAAAGGTATGTTATACAAATCTAAACAGGTCATATTTATCATTCTTAAAAATTGGTATGGTTATGCTAAATAAAATATTGAAAACCCTTAATAAAAACTTTTGTTACGCATACAGCGTAATAGTCTGTTAAATGAGAAGAATGGCAACATTTTTCTTTCTTTTATTACTTCATTAAATTTCGACCGAGGTAGAATATTTTCATGTAAGAGGTGCAAACGTGCAAAACTGATGGCATTTTCATTTCTGAATAATATTATTGCTATCTTCGTGTGAATGGAGAATTATTAGATTAAGTTTTAAACTTAAATCGTTAGCTACCTTTAATTGTTCAGTTTTCTTAATTAAAAAAATTAATAGTATTCACATATTTCGTTTGAGTAATCGGATACTATTCGCAGTATTTTCTGCTGATTAGCTTTCAAAATGTTCTCATTCTTTTTAATTGCTTCAAAATATTTTTGATATATTAATTCATCGTCCGCGTCTAAAGTACCAAATAAAATTTAAAAGTGGATCCTCCAATATTCAATAGTCCTTTTCGCGAACGTATTTTCTGCGTGATTATATTATTAAAAGTTTGCTCATTTCTATTGACCGAAGTATTAGCCATAACCAGATATTGGGTACACAGGAACAGTATACGTCGTGTTTAATGCTTTCTTTAATTATTTCTTTTGTTGGATTCTAATTAATTCGGGTATTCCCGATATATCATAATGAAACAGTAAATATTTAGCATGATTGGCTACATAAATTTTGCCTAAATGTATAGGTATTAAATTATGCGAAATCTCTTGAACAGAGAATGTATGAACTATAACCAATATAAATAAAAGGATGAAGGATACAGGGGTCATCTGAAAATTATGAAAAACTAATTAGTGTTTTCTTTGTTTTATTCTATTTTTATGATAAACATGCTTATTTTGAGGATTTTTGATTATAATATCACTAATGATATTTATAGGTATTTTCTTATAAGGTTCCTTCAATTTAGATTGAAATGGTTGTTTTAAATAAGCATCTTCATTTTTTCCTGTAAATCTTTTTGATCCTGTCTGGTTCTTATTTAACTTCTCAATATTTGCTTCGTTTTTGTCTTTGGCATTATTTACTACTTTTAAATATTTCTTCCATGTTTTTCAACGATATGTCTGTACATAGTCTGATACTATTTCTTGCGTTTGTTTTTTCTAAAGGGATAGAATAATTTAGATCGCCTTTAATAATTTGCATTGGAGTATATTTCTAAATTTGAATGTATAGAATTATTATACGTCATAATAGCTCTATTGATTCGTGACGTTAATGGGATTTTTTCTGTAGAGAGACATCTCAACTGTTCGATTAACGTAGAATGAAATCTCTCGACTGGAGAATTTTGAGTTGGGATTTAAGTTAGTTACTATAATGTAATATTTATTTTGTGAGTAATCACAAAAAATCTTTTATTGTTTATTTTTGAATTCGGTACCGTTGTCGCAGGTAATACGTTCAGGTACTCCATTATTACTCATGAAAAGAATTAATTTATCCATTACTTCGTTAGCTGTTTTATGCAGCAAAGGGTAACATTGTGTAAATTTTGAAAAATGAATCAATAATTGTTTAAACAAGTAGTATTATCAACTTTGAAAGTATCTACGTACAAATGAGAAAAGGGTTTTGAGCCCACTGGTGTGTTCTTGAATATCAATTTAGTAGGTGTGCTTTCGTATTTATTTTTCTGACATATTTCGCAGGCAATTTATATATTTTTGAACAGCTGTGTTCCAATTTGAGGCCAATAAAATTTTCTTTTCAAAGCTTGAGTGTTTTCTCCTTTAATTCCGCGATGTCCAGATTTTGATATGTGATAAAGTTCTATTTTTTTCTAGTTGATCGCTTTCTTGTTCTATATCTTCTAGAAAAACATTTGAGATTTTTAAATTCGAATGATTTAGCCTTGAAATTATTTTGTAAAATTCGGTATGAACGGAATTTTTAGTTCGTCATGCTTAAAAATAAACAATATGATTTTCCGGTGTATTAAATATTTCTTTTAATAAATTTTGTAAAATCATTTTCCTCATTTATTGAGACCATAAGTCTATTTCCGATTCTTGAATAATTTCGATTTTTGTACGACATACACATTTGAGGTTTTTACAAATATTATTTGAATTTTCTATAATGATTTAAAGGTCGCTCCGTATATGGCAATTCTACAATCGGATTTTCGAAACTTACTATGTATTGTTTCGTGATCGTTCTCAAACGGTCTTTGGATGATTTCGTCTAATTCTTCAGCCAGTGATATCCATATCTATTCTCGTCCATATCTATATTCGGAAACAAAGAATCTATTTCATCATCTAAACATATTAATTTCGCTTGACTCATTCAATGCGCTTATCTTAAGTGCTTCCTTTTGTTTATTGCTGTCCTTCGAAGATGACAGGCTTTATCTCTATCTATTTTTAAACGGGACAAATAATCTGCGTTATTTCTCGTGCCTGGTTTTGAATTTGATCTCGTAATTAAATTCTTCGAGTTTTAATTTCCATCGCATGAGTCGAGAATTAGGCTCTTTCAATGAATTCAACCAAACCAAAGGTTTATGGTCCGTAAAAATAATGAATTTTGTACCATATAAATATGGTCGGAAATGTTTTGTTGCCCATACTATGGCTAGTAATTCTTTCTCAATTGTTGAATATTTTGTTTCGGGATCTGTTAATGTTTTACTTGCGTAAGCTATAGGTAAATCTGAGCTAGGCACAGTACCTTGTGATAAAATGTTGCTCCAATAGCGTAATTTGACGCATCCGTAGTTAAATTGAAGGTTTTGGAGAAATCAGGATAAATTAATATTGGGTGATTTATCAATAAATTTTTCGAAGTTAAAAATGCTTCTTTATACTCTAAATCCGTGGTATCTATTTTTTGGCATCTTTCTTAAGATATTTTGTCATAGGTTTTGTGACTTTAGCAAAATTTGGAATGAACTTACGATAATAACTTAACATTCCTAAATAAGATTTTATTTCCTTGTAAGTTTGTGGTAATGGGAATTTTTCGATTATTTCGATCTTTTTCGGGTTAGGTTTGACACCTTCTGGAGTAATAACATGTCCTAGAAATTCTATTTCTGATTTGAAAAAACTAGATTTATCTAGCTGTATTTTCAGATTCTCTTTTTGTAGTGTCTCTAAAATATTATGTATATCCGCTAAATGGGATTCTATAGATTTTGAGAATATTATTATATCGGCCATATAGACATAACAATTTTTTCCTATAAAATTTTGCAAAATGTTATTCATTAAGCGTTGAAACGTATTTGGGGCGCATTTTAACCCAAATGGCATCCTGAGGAACTCATAGTGCCCATTGTCAACAGTAAAAGCAGATTTTTCTATACTTTTTCACTTGTTGTACTAACTGAATTTGGTGAAAACCTGATGCTAAGTCCAAAGCTGAAAAGTATTTAGCTCCTTTTAGCTTATCTAAAATGGCATCTATCTGGGGGATCGGGTATTTATCATCGATAGTTTTTTCATTTAATTGTCTGTAATCAATGGCCATACGCCATTTTTCTTTACCAGATTGGTCTTGCTTTTTCTTGACCATGACTACTGGAAATGACCAGGGTGAAATGCTAGGTCGAATAATATTTTTATCTAATAAATCCTTTATTTGATTTTGGATTTCTTCGCGATGTTTCTCGGGATATCTATAAATTTTGGCATGAATTGGAATTTCATCTTTCGTTCTAATATTATGTTTAATTTTTGATGTAAAATTAAGTGGTTGTCCTGGTAATTGAAAAGCATTTTCTGTATTATTGAAAATTTTAATTAGTTGATTTTGTATTTTTGTTGGTAAGTGTTTCAAATCTACCGGATAAGAATGTCTTCTTGGAATTACTTTTTGGAAATGAATAGGAATTCTACATTTTTCTCCAATTTATAAATTATTTTTTAAGTCAATTTTAAATTTATTTTGTTGTAGAAATTCAAAACCAAACTATTCCTTCGTATTGTGTATGAAATTTATACAGTACAAAGGGGTACTCTTTATTTAATCCAAAAGAATCAAGAGGGAACGAAACTTTTTCGTGACTCACATCATGTCCATGTGGTGTAATTAAATCTGTATCTTCAGAATAAATCAAATGAGGTATAATATTATATGCAATTTTGGGATCGATCAAACATACTGTACATCCACTGTCTAATAATAATTTATACTTTGGGTATTCAATTTCAATATATGGTAAATGATTTTTTCTAAGTTTATTATTCAGTGAATTTAAGTCGATGGAATTTCTGAGGCAGTTATCTGAAAATTTTCATGATCTACTTCCTCAATTTCTTCAATAACATCTGAATTATTTTCGTGATTGAAATCAGTATTTTCTTCGAATTGATTTTCTTCGTTATTCTCTATATCGAAATTAGTAATCTCTTCCGATATATAATTAGGAGTTATTTGTCTTGTATTTTGGAAATGATTATATCCTTGCGCATTTCTATTATATGACGCTCTGTTGGGTATTTGATTATTATTTTGTACTTGCCTTTGTTGTGCTATCGGATTAGCAGTAGTCGTAGACATAGGGGATGGTCTATATTTTGGTATATAATTACTATTAGGTTTAAACACATTTGTTTTTGATATTTCTGACCTATTATTTCCGAAAACTTGTCTGTTAGTGGGAAATTGTCTTTGCGTAATTATTTTATGTTGTACATTAATTGGTCGAGAAGGAAATACCTTTTGTTGGCTATCACTCGTATGCTTCCAAGTTCGCATTAAATCTAACTGGGATTTTTGGGAAATGTA
>JARQZK010002177.1:132500-140000 GCA_030704885.1 Cynegetis impunctata | reverse complement strand
TTGGTCAAACTTTGCCACGGAGGCGATTAATGCCATCCGCGAGATCTCAGACCGAGTAAATAAACAACAACAAAGAAATTAGTCGCGGGAAAATATCAAACAAGTAGAGCAGAATTATCGGTATAGCCCGCTTATATGGGAGCAGCCGTTGACACGTGTTTCGGACTCTTTGGTCCTCATCAGAACGGCGTAGCCAAGCATTGGATTGAAAACTTGGAGATGAAAAAAGCACAACAAACGAAATCCCCTGCTACGGAAGATAATCACACATTTGTGGCTTATTGTTTGAACTCTCCGGTTTGGGAGATTTGGTCAAACTTTGCCACGGAGGCGATTAATGCCATCCGCGAGATCTCAGACCGAGTAAATAAACAACAACAAAGAAATTAGTCGCGGGAAAATATCAAACAAGTAGAGCAGAATTATCGGTATAGCCCGCTTATATGGGAGCAGCCGTTGACACGTGTTTCGGACTCTTTGGTCCTCATCAGAACGGCGTAGCCAAGCATTGGATTGAAAACTTGGAGATGAAAAAAGCACAACAAACGAAATCCCCTGCTACGGAAGACAATCACACATTTGTGGCTTATTGTTTGAACTCTCCGGTTTGGGAGATTTGGTCAAACTTTGCCACGGAGGCGATTAATGCCATCCGCGAGATCTCAGACCGAGTAAATAAACAACAACAAAGAAATTAGTCGCGGGAAAATATCAAACAAGTAGAGCAGAATTATCGGTATAGCCCGCTTATATGGGAGCAGCCGTTGACACGTGTTTCGGACTCTTTGGTCCTCATCAGAACGGCGTAGCCAAGCATTGGATTGAAAACTTGGAGATGAAAATAGCACAACAAACGAAATCCCCTGCTACGGAAGACAATCAGACATTTGTGGCTTATTGTTTGAACTCTCCGGTTTGGGAGATTTGGTCAAACTTTGCCACGGAGGCGATTAATGCCATCCGCGAG
Organism: Cynegetis impunctata; assembly: GCA_030704885.1. NCBI lineage: Eukaryota > Metazoa > Arthropoda > Insecta > Coleoptera > Coccinellidae > Cynegetis > Cynegetis impunctata. Next base: position 139,033 of record JARQZK010002177.1, on the reverse strand, counting down.
ATCTCAGACCGAGTAAATAAACAACAACAAAGAAATTAGTCGCAGGAAAATATCAAACAAGTAGAGCAGAATTATCGGTATAGCCCGCTTATATGGGAGCAGCCGTTGACACGTGTTTCGGACTCTTTGGTCCTCATCAGAACGGCGTAGCCAAGCATTGGATTGAAAACTTGGAGATGAAAAAAGCACAACAAACGAAATCCCCTGCTACGGAAGATAATCACACATTTGTGGCTTATTGTTTGAACTCTCCGGTTTGGGAGAATTGGTCAAACTTTGCCACGGAGGCGATTAATGCCATCCGCGAGATCTCAGACCGAGTAAATAAACAACAACAAAGAAATTAGTCGCGGGAAAATATCAAACAAGTAAAGCAGAATTATCGGTATAGCCCGCTTATATGGGAGCAGCCGTTGACACGTGTTTCGGACTCTTTGGTCCTCATCTGATGAGGACCATTCCTCTTATAGCATAAAACTGCTGCACAACATCTTCCATATTTTCAGGCCATTTAACAAATTGACGAAACATATTTGCTACGATCGCGTTTACAACACTTGCCACACTCCTACACACGCTAGCCTTTGATACTCCATGCATGTCTGCGGGAGCATGATACTGTGCCCCTGTTCCAAACCAATGTAATGCAATTGCAACCTGGATTCTTGAAGAAAGTGCTTTGCTGCGACGTGTTTGCCTCTTCAAATGAGGCTCTAGACGGTCCACTAGATTATAAAATTTTTGTGCTGTCATTCTAAATCTTTCATTAAATTGATACGTTTCTTCCATTATTTCATAATTAATCCTTTCTCTATATATTTTGGCGTTTCTCACAAGAACTGCATGTTCGTCATCTGAACTCTCAGAAGAGGACATTTCTACAGATACAGTTACAGATAGTTGTATTTATAAGTGTCACCGGACTTATAGAAAAAGTCACCCATAATAATAGTAATTTTTATTGGTTGACAGGTTTGAGGAACAAAATAGCTATTAGTACTAGACTACTGCACTCATAAAAAGTTTTAATAACTATTAAGTATTAAAATAGATTGCCAGTTTCGAGAAACGCTCTCTATTAAAAATCACTAATATTATTAGTTCCCTGAATATTATTATTAGTTATGAATGCTTTGAGAAACAGGCCCCAGATTAGAAAAAAGAGAAATCAAGAAATAGAGTATTTTATCCACATAATCTGATTTAGTGACAGCTATCACAGAGTTCCCTCAAAAATCAGTGTCCGGAGAGACATTTTTGAAATGATCACTCATTTTTCAAGTAGAATACAATAAGTAGGAGAACGTCTACTGAAAGATGATCAGAATATTGAATAAAATAAATTTTACATAATTATAACTCCTTTTCTAGGTACTAATTATCGAACCCTCGTATAATTAAAGTAAATAAAATTTGGTCGTTGATCTTTATGCCAGAGTGAGTTATTTGAAAAATTGTCCTGTTTTTCGTTACGAAACATATGGAGATATTCTCAAGAAGTAATGATTGTAAGGTCTAGCAATTATGTATACCAAGATACGATGAAACAACTGGTTCTTGAACAACACTCTCATCTTTATGAGACTCGATATTCATCATAGTGTTCATTTATCGTCAAGGCCATCGAATTTTTTAACGCTGCGAGTTACACATATTACGACAGAGTATTGTGCCATTTCTTGTTTTTACAAATACTTGCCCTCATAGTACATACGCTTCAAATTGTTGATATAAAGAATAACCTGTCGTGAAATGCAATACCAAAAATATATCTTCAGGTGTGGATAAAACTTATATTTGTATAACCAAATATATTCAAAGGGTGGGAATATAAGAGGTAATAATTATTGTGAAGCAACCTTTTTCAATTTCAGTAATTAAAAACCTATATTCATCAATATATTTTATATTTTCGAACGATTTCATTTATATTTTAGAACGAAGTTAGCGGATTTTTTGGTTTAGTTGAACAATCTTACGATTATATATTTTCATGTTTTCAAAGTTTCGGTCTGTCACTTTGACCTTTACCAAAATGAGTGGATCAATATGTTATTATTTCTAAAATAAAAGGAGAATTGACAACAAAACATATCGTAAATATCAAAACATGCTTAAATTATTACATTTAAAAACTTTTCATATAAATTATAGTACTCTATTAAACAATTTTAAATATTAAATATAATGAAAACTTGACAATGAAACACGGTAACAAATGTTAAAAAATTTATCGTCTCTTTAAATATACACGTCAGGTTTCGTTTCATATATCAGATGCCATGTATGAACTTCTCGGGTGTATATATTGGACAGACTATGTAGCATTTGAAAAACAGACTGAATGGACACAAATATGATCGAAAGAACATTACCGCCTTGAAAAAACACAAACAAACATTTGAACATAAATTAGGTTTCTCCTACACAAAAATCTTTGAATCCAGATAATACAAAATAAGAACTGAGTTCCATGAAACGATATTTATAAAACAAAACAGAGATGCCACTTATGACAAAACAGATATCAAGAGCCTCAGTAGGATATATAACATCTTGAGCGAATAATAAACATGGAGGAACAGGTGAAATTATAACAGATGTTTCACTTTCTTACTAGAAGCGAAACCTGACGAGTCTATGTAAAGAGACGAAAAATGAAAAATTTAAAATTTATATTTTGTTTTATATTTATAAATTGTTAATAGAATTTAAATGTGGTAACTTAAGCCTATATATATATATATATATATATATATATATATATATATATATATATATATATATATATATATATATATATATATATATATATATATATATATATATATATATATATATATATATTATATATATATATATATATATATATATATATATATATATATATATATATATATATATATATATATATATATATATATATATATATATATATATATATATATACAGTGGCGTAGATAGCTTTTTGCGATGGGGGGAATATGACTTGCATCATTTCAAAAGTTCTTCTTCTTAAGTTCTATTTTTATTGATAAGAATAATCTTTCATGTAGGTAGTACAAAATAAGCAGAAAAATTATATTAGAATGCAAAAAATTCGAATTATTTGAATAGGGGAAAATTGATTAAAAATCATAAAAGCGGAGAATTTAGTTTTTGGCGTTTTTTGAGAATCAATTTATGACTTCGTCAGCTGTGATCCCGATATCACGATGAATTGCCAGAGCAGCCAAACCTTTCGATAAGAAAAAATTGGACAAACATGAGTTTTTTATTTGCAATGAATTTGATACATTCAGAAGGGTCATTGCAAGTCCAATTCTTTCATTGTGCTCCTTTGAATCGTTTTTATTCGCTTCAAACTTCGATACCGGCAGCGTAGCTAATATTCTGAGCAACATGATATTCAAAAAAAAAATTTCTAGGCAATCATCCAGTTCTCTTATTGAATTTTTAGGCTTAACATCGCCTCTACGAATTGAATATTTCTTCCACACTTTCAACTTACGTGAACAACAGGTGTGGCAGTAAGAAAGCTTATCAGTTTTGATGAATTTATCAGCCGCTTTGTCTAGTTTATATAAATCATGCTTGAAAAATACCGAAAATCTTTCTAATATATTTAGTCTAGTCAACGAGTGCTTTTTTGTTAAACTTTTTTCAGCAGTCTCGAAAAAATAAGAGCAAGGTGTCACTATATTCAGTATGGCATGTAGATGTTTTTTGAGAAAAATTAAAATTCGCTCGCGATAATTGTGAAAGTTATAAACAATATACTGAAAAAAAGGAGGTTTGGTTTTTTTCCAATATTTCACAAATTGATTGAGATTTTTGAAATCTGAAAAAAGATTCGAAAAAAAGAGGAAATTTCCCAAAAGAAAGACTGGACTTCCGAATTTGTGTGATCAATATTTACAATTTTCTCAGACAGGTAAAAATACGGCAGAAAACGGGTTATTTGGTTTGGGCAAGTCACGCCCATTAAGGATACTTCAACAATAAATATTATTTAACCATATTAGATATGAAAAATAAGGAATGCAAAAATTCAGACAGTTACTAAATCGTTGATTGAGCAATATTCCGGCGATAATAGCGATTTTTCAATTAGTTATGCAATAGTTTATTAACACTTTTTTGGCACCTGAGCATGAAAATTGTAAGTGTGATAACTATTCACTATAGATCTGAGATATTTTTTCATTCTTGGAGCTATTATTAGGAGGATTCAGAGTAAATCCTCCTTGAAAAAATTTCAATTTTTCAGTTGTTTATTAACAATTTGCGTAGTTTTGCAACATTATAATGAAATTTTCTTTATAATTTTAGTGATTCATTTTTTATTATCGGAAGCTACATGGAAATGGTTTTTTTCAATGTTCAAGAGAATCAGGAAAAAAAAATTTATGATTAATTAAAGTGCTTCATTCTGCAACTAATTAAATTGTTATAAAAAACTAAAATATTGAATTTTAAATATTTTTTTGAAGGGGATCTATTCTGCAGTCTTTCGAAACTAGCTCTAAGAAAGGAAAAAAATATCAGATCTATAGTTTAACAGTTATCACACTTGCAATGTTCTTGTTCAAGCAGCAAAAAACTATTGCATAACCAATTGAAAAATTGCGATAAAAATGTTTTGTCGCTGGATTATTGTTCATTTACCTATCCATTAAGAACCTGAAATTTTTCATTCCTCAATTTAATATTCAATATAGTTAAATGATGTTTATTGTTATAGTGTCCCAAATGGGCATTACTTTCGCAAGCCAGATTACCCGTTTTCGGTTGTATTTTTACCCCTCCAGGAAAATTATAAATATTAATTCTACAGTTCCTGGAAACTTTCTTCTAGGAAATATCCTCCTCTTCTGGTATCTTTATTTAGATATCAAAAATATCTATTAGTTTTTGAGATAATTTTTTCTTTCAGTAAATTGATTATAACTTTTACAATTTTCGCGAACGGAACTTTACTTTTTCAAAAAATATCTAAATGCTATTCCGAATCGAATGACAACTTGTTCATAATATTTTTTCGAGACTCATGAAAAAAAAGCACTTGTTGACTAGACTATATTCTCATGATTAGTAAATCTTTCTCCATGATGTAGAAGTCCAGAAATAGATTGAACGCCATCACAAGAAAATTTTCACCAACTCGACAATTTTTATTAACTTCCAAATATTATGAGGTAATCAAATTGACAATCAAAGCCAAGAGTTGAATATTTTTGATACCTACTCTGCCTTAAAAAATATTCGAAATATTGAATATTGATTGAAAATCTTCTATGAGCAAAAGTCACGCTCCTCGAATGTAAACAGGAATTTAATCCTAGGACCAAAAAACGTAAGTGAAATCTAAAAATTTTATTTAAGAAGGAAAAATTCAACCAAAGCCTTCTCGTACTTCTTTACCATTCTAAATTTTATACTACTTATACTATTAAACGAAACTGCTCGTGCTTAAGATATAATACTACACAAAAGCTTGAGCAGTTTTGTTTGATAGCAAATACAGTATATAATTTAGAAAGAGAAGAAATGCGAGGAGATTTTGGTTGACTTTTTCCTTTCGAAATAAAAATTTTCCATTAGAGCCATTTGAACATTTTTAAACACGTTTTTTGCTTATTGTGACCAATTGAACTTACTAAATGAACATTGAGTAAAATATGCCCAAAAGTACTAGTTACTTTACCCAAAATTAGAAAAACGGATTCAATTTCTTGGTTTATTATTATGTTAAAATTATGAATAGATATTTACTTTACATGTGCTCAATCTGTCCATAATTATAGCGAGCGTCCATTTCGTGGCATCTGATTGATGGAAGCTCGAAAATTATACAATACTCAATTGCACATCCGTCACAAAGATATATCTAGATGATTTTCATATAATTGCACATACATAATATCAAAAGAGCTGCTAGTGCTTAGTAAATTTCATGAATACTTAAATACGTTAAAACGAAGACTTTCATTCAATTCAATTATAATTTTTGTAGGCTTTTTGATAATTATCAGCAATAACAGGCTGGCTGAATCTCAAAAAATTCGATTTCATTAAAACTTTTCGATAAAATCGAGTTTTTTGAGTTTCACTAAGCCTGTTATTGCTAATAATTACCAAAAAGTTAAAAATAGTTCACAGACAACAACAACTCAAATAAATAAATAAATAAATATATGTATATATATATTTATATATATATATATATATATATATATATATATATATATATATATATATATATATATATATATATATATATGTGTGTGAATAGGTATAGATATATAAAATTGATACACGATGAAGTAGCTCTGTGGTAGTAAATATTTAAATGAAAAGTAATTAGTAAAACACTTGTCTAGAAACCACAAACTGAAAAAACTTTTATTCGAATAGTTTCACCTTTTACAGCATTGCCAAGACTGAATACATGTTACAAAGACAACACTTGATAATATTCATAGTCTCGGTTCGGTAGATGCAGGTGGTTAAATAGAATTTATGGGCTTTCC
>JARQZK010002177.1:117500-127500 GCA_030704885.1 Cynegetis impunctata | reverse complement strand
TCATGTAAACAAGATTTATTTCTTCCCCCAGGGGGCCAACCCCCCAACCAATTCGAACCAAACTCTTTGTCGCTGGAGTAAATATCATTGTCAAATTTAAAATAATTTTGGTCTAAGCAAACTGATAGCAAAGCTTAAATTTTACCTTTCACTACTGGATTTACATTTTGAGTTTCTTAGAAGTTTCTCACCAATAATTGTATATTTCGGTGGAGTGCTAATAAATTGATTTTATACGTCAAATGATATCAATTTTGCGTTATCCGGTAAGTAATTTTCTCAATTTTATTTATTCAATCAAAATAATCAATTATACTATACTTCGCTGAAAATTTGGTATACTTTTTAATGATGTCTATTAATTTGTGTGATGTTTTACACGATAGTACACTTAAAAATGAAACTACAGGTCTAATTGCTGAATTAACTTTTTGTTATTTTAATAAGGAATAAATTATTGGAAATTGAGGTTAATTTTTATGAGTTTGAATGTATCTACTGTATTTATAATACTAATAGAGTAATTAATCGTAGTTTTTATTTTTTTTCGAAGAACTACTTGGATCTTGGGTTAGTTTATAGTATAGAACTGTCTCTTAAAATCTCTTTGTTTAATTTTAATATTCCTTTTGATTAATTACTACTACAGAGTTATCTTTATCCGCGTTAGTGAGTATTATGTTGTCATTTTTAATTTTTTCTTTAATTGATTGTATGATTAATTCCTCTTTTCTACAAACTCTATCACAAATTTTAGAAATTTGTTTAATAATATTCGCAGCTGAACGTTTTTCAACTGAACTAGAAGAGGTTTGAGAAAGCCATTTCAGTTTCTACTCATGAATAATAATTTGATTTTTTTGAAGAAATACTATGATTGATATTGTGTTTGAATCCTTTCTCTAATAACTAAACTTCTCGACTGTTAAATACTTTATCTGTGAAATTAACAAATCTACTGAAAAATTTGTATTCTGGAAAACCTTTATGTTCGCTAGAATTGGAATTTAATTTATTATTTAATAAATAATTTTTCTCTTTTGTTTGAGATATTTTTTATGATTATATTGGTAAGAAACCTCTTAGAAACTCAAAATTATTTTCAATTTGACAATGATATTCACTCCAGCGACGAAGGCCTAGTTATTAAAAATCCGCTTAGCCCTCTCTTCGCTGAAATATTCATGGACAATTTGGAAAATCTAGTCCACAATAATAAACTCAATAATAATTTCTTTTACTGGTATAGATATGTGGACGATGTATTAATCTGCTTCACAGGGACTACAAGAAATCTTAGTTTCTTTCTAAATTTTATTAATTCATGACATGCTAATATCAAGTTTATTGTTGAAAATGAAACAGAAGGTTATAGAAATATTTTGTATTTGAAAGTAGAAAGAAATAGCAATCCCATTCGGACCTCACGATATACATTTGGCAGCATTTAATAGCATGATACATATATTCATTAATATACCGTTATCACTAAAATTTTCACTATGGAATTAAAAATCATAAAACAAATAGCGCACAATAATGGATATCCAAAATAATAGACGATATTTTTACAAGAAGATTATATAAGGCAGACATTTTTCAAGTGTATCCGAACGTAATAGATAATGATAAAAACATTAATAACTGAGATTGAACTTCTCACTTGATGAAACGTCATAAAGAATAAAGTTTAAACTTTAAAATAAAACACACTTGGGTTAAGTTTCACAATATAAAAATAATTAGATACTGTACTTAGAAGTAAAAGACAGTCGTCATGTTTCGAATTATGAACTCATTATCAAGACTGACTATAGGAGAGTATAAGGTACATGTATTCTATAAAACAGACAATAGCAAAGAAGATATCCAAATATCAATTTGTTCGGTTAATAGGGGTAATGAATTATGAACTTATATAGGTGACCCAACACTCAAAATTTAATTTTTTTTGTCAAATCGAAATTTAAATATAGCATTCGAAAGTCACAATACCATTGGAAAATATATTGAAAATTCAAACGATAAAACTACACAACAAACACAAAAGTCAGGGATCTATAAGCTAACTTGTGGTTCATGTCCTAAAGTATATTTTGGCAAAGCTGGCAGGAACTTTGAAGTTCGAATATCACAACATAAAAGTAGTTACAACAAGGAAAAAGGTAGATTCCACTTATGCATCACATCTCTTGGAACATAATCATATTTTTAATAGTGGATTTACATAGAGAAAAAAAAGGCTATAAACTCAATTTATTAGAAGATCTTGAAATCAATAGTATGAAACTATCCAATAATTTGTTAAATTACCAATTAGATACGAATAATTCACCATTGTCAAATATTTTCTAAATGTAATATTGAATATTTGTACCTGTTGTGTTTTTTCCATGTCATTTACAGTTTGTACTATCTACCTGCTAAGAGAATACGTTTAGGTTTTTCTCCATTCTTATGGATAAATTATTTCCTTCATTTCGCAATATTAGTTGTTGTAAAAGTGAGAATGTACTATATATCTGAAGAAGCAACTATGTGTGGTGAAACAGTTATATGTTTAACAAAATATAGTGAAAATCGAAAATTGTGAAGTTTTATTTTCAATATCATAATGGATTTTCATCCAGTATCGGCCCAATCAATTAGTTAAGTGTTTTATTGCTTATTCATGAATTACCATAGAGTTGATTCATCTTCTTAGATTATATATATATATATATATATATATATATATATATATATATATATATATATATATATATATATATTTATATATATATATATATATATATATTTATATATATATATATATATATATATATATATATATATATATATATATATATATATATATATATATATATATATATATATATATATATATATATATATACGAGCTGACGCAGCAAACGTTGTTCTGTCATATTAGTATATTGTATAATTAGTGGAAAAAGCATAATATTCCCAAACGACTGTGATAATTACCAGACGAGGAGCGAAGCGACGAGTCAGGTAACACAGGAGTTTGGGAATATGCTTCTCCCACGAATTATACATAATTTTTCTTCTCCGATCGTTAATTTACATTGAAAAAATTAATTAATTGAAAAATATTTCATCCAAGATGTAATCAAGTAAGATTAAATAGGTTTATATATATATATATATATATATATATATATATATATATATATATATATATATATATATATATATATATATATATATATAAATATTTGTTACGTGCTAACTGCCACGAAGCAGGAGTGTTTTCTATCTATATTAAAAGTGAAGAACGAACTTGTAATGAACTTTCTGTCACTAAGACTTAAAACGAACTAACTAACTAAATGCTCAACTATCTGGCTTTGGTATTTGTGCCATATTCCTACGTTCCCACATTATTTGCGCCCTTAAGGTTGACAAGTACCAGAACACTCGGAACGTAGATCCATGTAAAATTTCCAAAGCTGACAGTTTTAGAGCCATAAATTAAATGTAATGTATACAATAGTCTAGACAAAAAAGATTCACTATATGAGTTTATGAGTCATAGAAATGAAACATGCCGCCCGCGTTGAAAGGATCGCCTTTCAAAACACCCAACACAAGGACACGTTACACATAATGTTTTGAAGCAACTCTAATCATTGTTAAGTGGAACAGCGCACAGTTTATTTGCTGCCCGTTTCAGTTCACTTCCCGAAGCGGTTTTAACGGTGGCAGCACGAACTACTCCATCATCACCGGGGTGGACTGCAACAATTCTCCCGGTTTTCCAATGGTGGGGTGGTACATTGTCTTGGCGAAGGAGGACTAACTGTCCAACTTCCAAATTTGAACCCCTAGGTTTCATCCATTTGGATCGTTGATTCAATTGGGCAAGAAATTCCTTCTGCCAACGTGACCAAAAATGCTGCTGCATCCTCTGAACGCGTTCCCAACGCGTGAGACGATTTATCTTGATGTACTTTACATCTGATTCTTCAATAGACATTAAGTTGTCTCCAATTAGGAAATGTGCTGGAGTTAGGAAGGCATGGTCATTTGGATCATTGGACATGGGGGTTAAGGGACGAGAATTCAAAATGGCTTCGATTTGCGTGAGACGGGTGCAAAATTCCTCGAAAGTTAGATTGGCATCTGAAGCAACTCTCTTCAAATGATGTTTAGCAGACTTAACAGCTGCTTCCCAGATCCCACCGAAATGTGGTGAATTAGGCGGTATGAAATGCCACGTGACTGGATCCGAAAGCGATCCTCCTATAGATTGCACTTGCGACTTCGATAAAAAATTTCGAATCTCTGACAATTTTTCACGCGCCCCTTGAAAATAGGTTCCGTTATCAGAGTAAATATCAGAAACCTTGCCTCTTTTGGACATAAACCGTTTCAGTGCAGCCACGAACGCATCTGTCGTCAAATCCGAAACTAACTCTAAATGAACAGCGCGCGTAGTAAAACAAATGAACACTGACACATAACCCTTTCTATAGCGTTTACTTTTTCTACTCCCTTCTTTAATCATAAAAGGACCACAATAGTCCACTTCGCATACTGAAAATGGCCTAGAAGGTTTGACTCGGGATTGCGGCAAGTCTCCCATTTTTGGCTGTGTACTTATAGGTTTCGCGCGAAAACGCGTAACACAATTCTTCAGTACACTTCGTACAGCATTTCGTGCATCAATAGGCCAAAAATTGAGGCGCACGGCTGCCGAAGTGGTAGAATTGCCCGCATGCAAATTAGCCAAATGTTCGCGCTGTATAATTCTTTTGGTTCATATATGATTTTTAGGTAGAAGCAAAGGATGGCGACTATCATATGCTATCAGAGCATTCCGAAGTCGGCCACCTACTCGAATTAATGAATATTTATCTAAAAAGGGACTGAGAGCCAGTACCCTACTATCATTATCAACGCAACCATTTTTTTTCAATTGTTGTATTTCCTTTGAAAACCAATTATGCTGGACAATTCTCACAAGCGAATTTCTGGCGAACTTTAGTTCATCAAATGTTAAATAACCTGTCTTTCTAGCAGTGCGTTGAAGACAATTATGACGAAATCGAAAAAAATATGCCAAAACACGAAATAATTTAGTTACTGACGAAAATTTGATAAAAATGTCTTCAAATTCCAAAGAGGAGCTAGTTACATTACAGGTAATTACTTTATCGACTCTTTTCAACTCAAGTAGCTCATTATTTTTTATAGTTTTGCCAATGGTACGAATTAAGGGCAATTCGACACCAGAATATAACCACTGCGGTCCGTGCCACCAAAGAGCATTACTGATTATTTCAGACGGTGATATTCCTCTGGAAATCAAATCCGCAGGGTTTTCATGCGTTCTCGCGTGATTCCATGAACCTTCATCAGATAACTGTTGAATTTGACTTATTCTATTAGCCACGAAAACGTTAAATTTCCTTGATTCCGATTTTATCCAAGCTAAAACAATAGTGGAATCCGTCCAGAAATATTTCTTAGAATATTTTAACTTCAATGTTTTAAGCAAGTCTTCCATGAGCTCAGCCAACAACAAGGCTGCACATAATTCCAATCGTGGAATGCTTATAGCCTTAAGAGGAGCTACTCTTGACTTAGAGCATAACAAATTGCTAAACATTTCATTATTTTCTGCCAACACTCGTACATATATGCAAGCACCATAAGCCAGTTCACTGGCGTCAGAAAACCCGTGCACTTCAACCCAAACCGGATGACTGCACGGAACCACGTTCCGACTAATTTTCAGCTGATTTATATCAGTAATTGCCTCCCTATAATTTATCCACTGACTATGTAAATCGAGTGGTAGAGATTCATCCCAATGAAGTTTCATTTGCCACATTTTTTGTAGCATGATTCTAGCACTAATAGTGATAGGTGTTATCAATCCTAGTGGATCGAAAATCTTGGCTATTTCTGATAGGACTAAACGCTTACTTATTTTCTTCGTTATCTTCATAAAATCTATTGCAAATTTGAAGATGTCCTCATTAGCATACCATAACATACCTAAGGTTTTGGTGCCTTCGCCTTTATCCGGATCCAGAATCATGTTATCCTGTCCATTTTCCATACCTGCTAGTACTTCATTATTATTGGAAGCCCATTCACGAAGCTCAAACCCAGCTGATTTCAAAACATTAATGACATCATTTTTAACTTGTTTCAATCGATCAATTGATTGAGAACCAGTCAACAGATCATCGACATAAAAATCACGTTGAATGATGGAAGATGCTAATGGAAAATTTTCCGCCTCCTCTATAGCTACTTGATTCAATGATCTTGCTGCCAAGAATGACGCAGGGGCAGTTCCATAAGTCACTGTTTTCAATTCATAAGTCCTTATTTCTTGGGTTGGGTCGAATCGCCATAAAATTCGTTGGACCGAAGTTTGCGAATTATCGACAAGAATCTGTCGATACATTTTAGCGATATCTGCATTTACTACGTACATATGAGTTCTATATCTACTCAAAATGGCAAACAAAGTTTCCTGTACGCACGGTCCAACTCCTAAAATGTCATTTAGGGAAACCCCTGATGTCGTTTTGGCGGAAGCGTCGAAAACAACTCTTAACTTCGTTGTAAGACTACCTTCCTTAAAAACGGCATGATGCGGAAGATAGTAAGATATTTGAGAATTTAGTTCCCTGGCGTTGACTAATTGCATGTGACCAAGGTCTAAATATTCGCTCATGAATGTCTTGTAATCTGCATATAACTGTGGCATCGACTTTAATTTCCTTTCTAAGTTGAAAAATCTTTTCAATGCACATCTCTGGAATTACCCAATTCGTCAACATTTCCCTTGCAAGGAAGTCTGACAATGAAACGGCCTTCATGATAACGTTGAAATGTAGAAAGAAAGTTATTTTCACAATTGACTTCTTCAGTTGTGCGAAATACACTTGACTTTGAATCATGAATTTTCTAGAATTTTGCGACATTATTTTCTAAATTAGAAAGCGATAAATGACATAAAATATTAAGTTCCTTTACTTTTGATTGAGTGCTTATTCTTCCGCTAATAATCCAACCAAATTTCGTTTTTTGAAATATTGGCTGATCCTTGTTCGTCCATATTTGACCAACGCTTAATGAGTTATAAAAACTTTCAGCACCAATCATCATATCAATTTCGCTAGACAAATGAAACTGCGGATCGGCAAGTTTAATATTTTTTGGAACCTTCATGTTTTTGATAGCTACCGCTACAGTTGGAATCCTATCAGTAATTCTATTGACTATGTAACATTTTAACTTATCCCTAAAACTAGTTGTACGGGAGAAAATGGAAACAGTAGCAGTTTTATTTGATATTTTTGAAACTTGATTGACTCCCGTTATTTTAATCATAGAATCCTGTAACGTCAATCCTAGTTTAGTTGCATATGATGAAGTCATTAGATTCACCTGAGAACCTGAATCAAGTAATACCCTGCAGTCGTGCATATCCCCCTTTGAGTCCTTAACGGATACTACTTGTTCATTATCAATTGAGTGCAAACATTGACTTGAATGCGCCTTTGATTCATCAGCTGTTGTGGACCGCGGTGATTCTTCGGATTTATCATTTTTACTGATTTCGTCTGATTCGACCAATGAGTTTTCGAAATGCAACAGACTATTATGTTTCTTGTTACAACTGTCACATTTTTTAGACTTGCACACGAAAGTCTTGTGGTTCGCTTTGAAACAATTTATGCATAAACGCCTTTCCTTAATTCTTGCTAATCTATCACGAACCTTTAATTCTATAAATTGTTTACATTTCTCTATCGCATAATTTTGCGAGCAAAACACGCATTTAATGAATCCGCCTTCAATAGAAGTTAAATGAACCGCTGATTTTCCCGATGAATGTTTAGATTTTAAATGTTTCGACTCTTCTGAATATGCCGACAAGCCTTTGTTGATAATTTCAAGCGTTTGACATTTACGATTAAGAAAGTCTATTAATTCGTAAATTTTTGAAAATTTTCCTGAATCTAACGATGCTTCCCATTCTTTAATAGTTTGTTTGCCTAATTTATCGCTTATGAGAATTATCAAAATATCATCCCATTCATCAACAGACCTATTGAGTGATTTGAGTGCACGCATATGCATTTGTAGAGAATCTACTATAATTCTTAATCCGTGATACGACTCCTTGAATGCGTTTGAAATTTCTAAAATTGCTCTTATATGCCTTTGTGTAATTAAGCGCTTATTGTCATACCTCTTTTTCAATAGTGACCACGCCTCTAAATAATTGGCAGACGACATATCTAATGAGAGCAAAATGTTACTCGCTTCGCCCTTCAGTGATGATTTTAGGTAATGGAATTTTTGTATATTAGACAAAGATTCGTTGCTATGGATCAATGATGAAAAAGTATCGAAAAAAGACAACCAGTGTTCGTATTCCCCTGAAAACTGGGGTAAATTAATGCGTGGAAGCTTTAATTGATTATGGACACTACTTGCTTCACTACCTAGATGAGCGCTATTATTTTGATTATTTTTAACTACCTTTGACAACAGATGTTCCGCCTTTGCAGCAGCAGAAAAATAATTATTTTCAAATGATTTGCGTTCATCGCCTTCAATCTCATTTTCATCAATGAGTTCTATTTGATCTTGTATATCGTTAAATTTATCGAAGATCATTTCTACCTGCTTTAACCTTTTCTCTGTCTCATTACCCCTCAGATCTTCAATTGAACTAACAGAATCTAAGAATTTTCGAAAACGCGTAATTTGTGCTTTCAACTGACCCCTTTTTGTTATCAATGATTTCAATTCGTTAGCCATTATGAATGCAAGGAAATATATAAAGGAATGTTAGGTACAAATTGGAGACTTACCTTCTATTGACGGTGAAATTATAGACCTCTGGACTGTATATCTTCTAAAACACCTGAAGTAGATCCGGCTCGAAGGACCAACGTTTTGGGTACGTATCCTTATGTACTCGAAGAACAATTCAGGAACTACGATTCCCGCGTAAGTATGTTAATCGGACACTCACGCGCTTTAGTTGACCAGTTAAAAAAAAGAAAGAATGTACTTTTTTCACAACGATCTATTTACAAATGCCTCCAATTTATCACAATATTTATTCCTAATCACTAATTGGTAATATATATAAACATATATATATATATATATATATATATATATATATATATATATATAAATAAATATATATATATATATATATATATATATATATATATATATATATATATATATATATATATATAAATATTTGTTACGTGATAACTGCCACGAAGCAGGAGTGTTTTCTATCTATATTAAAAGTGAAGAACGAACTTGTAATGATTTTTCTGTCACTAAGACTTAAAACGAACTAACTAACTAAATGCTCAACTATATGGCTTTGGTATTTGTGCCATATTCCTACGTTCCCACGTTATTTGCGCCCTTAAGGTTGACAAGTACCAGAACACTCGAAACATAGATCCATGTAAAATTTCCAAAGCTGACAGTTTTAGAGCCATAAATTAAATGTAATGTATACAATAGTCTAGACAAAGAAGATTCACTATATGAGTTTATCAGTCATAGAAACGAAACACTGATAGTGATTATTTGTTGTCTTGCACGACTCCTGAACTAGTAGAAGCCGCGAACGGGGCTTCACTTAATTTACTTCCAGCGAAATCCAGAGAGAAGTATGAACTTGCGTACCAACGCTTCATGAATTTTTGTAGAAAAAACAACAGTGTATCCTTTTCTGAGAATGTACTGATGGCGTATGTTGCTGAATTGGCTAAAACAATGAAATCTTCGACGTTGTGGACACATTATTCCATGCTTCAATCAACTTTGTCTGTTAAAAATAATATTAATATTGCCCAGTACCAAAAACTGAGAGCAGTTTTAAAACGTCAAGCTACAGGATACAAAAAATGTAAATATTAACAACAATTATAAAAATTAAAACCATACTTTGTTTCATTTTAATGTAATA
>JARQZK010002177.1:50000-115000 GCA_030704885.1 Cynegetis impunctata | reverse complement strand
AGTTCAACCCTTTGGCTAAGGGTTAACAACTATTATTTTATTGTATTTAAGTACTTACCTACTATTTAAAGGCGTATCAGGCCGTTGTACAGATGAAAGTATTTCAGAAGGTTCTATTGACAAATGGTAAACAACAAAATAAAACAGCCAGTAATACCAACCTATCGATTTTTAAAAACGAAATTTCCCACATAATATGTTTACTACAACCATAGTGTACAATGTGTATATTTATAAATGTAAATATTTTTCTTCTTCTGTTATTTATGAAAATAAATTTTTTTTTACCTAAGGGTGGCCAAAGTTACCCCAGGCTGGCCAAAGTTACCCCAGGCTTGCCAAAGTAACCCCGCTTGACGGTATATATATATTTATATATATATATATATATATATATATATATATATATATATATATATATATATATATATATATATATATATATATATAAATATATATATATATATATATATATATATATATATATATATATATATATATATATATATATATATATATATATATATATATATATATATATATATATATATATATATATATATATATATATATATATATAATTTATATATAATATATATAATTTATAATATATTATATATATATATATATATATATATATATATATATATATATATATATAATATAATATATATATATATATATATATATATATATATATATATATATATATATATATATATATACGTGTGTCTGTGTGTGTGTGAATGAATAATTATTTGTTTATTCATTAATTTTTTTATTTATCTATTTATTTTTTCACTTGTTTTTTTATTTATTGATGATGAAGGATTCATGGAATATTAACCCCCAAATTCTGTTGCGAGGCCCTCTTTGGGAGTTATAGAAATAATTAGGGTACGTGGTCTCAATCTGCCTTCTCCACGATCTCGATTTCTCTTAACCTGCCTACTTTTCAGAGTCAATTGTAGAATGAAGAGTTAGTAAATGAAGTGTTATGAAAACCTAGCTATCAAAATCTTTTTCAATTTACTTTAAAAAGTTGTCGGGCTAAGGCTTCAGTTATTCATTTTCGTGCTTCATAATTTATATATCCTGAATAGTGGTTGACTTTTGGTAGAAGAGTGATACAAGATACAAGCTTCACATAAGGTGACTAATCAAGTGCTTACCACTTTGATCTATTAGTAAAACTATATAATAAACATCGGAATCAGAGATGTTAATTCTCTATATCTCAATTTCTAGAACTCATTGAAGTTACATAATTTATAGAAGGAATATAGATAGATAAATAACTGTACTTTGATGATGATATATACAAAATACACATTCATCAAAACGCAATTGACCGGAGCCCTTCAGGTTACAGAAAAAATATATTTTTCATAAATAATTTTCATTTCAGGAGTTTTTCAAAACGTTTTAACGATTTTAAGGGACTACCCCAACGGGGTGTCGAGAATTTGGCTCGGTACTAAGTTGATGTTCGTTATCACTGAACCGAAACATATGGAAATCATAATGCAGAGTCCTCACTGTTTGGGAAAGGACGACGTGTACAAATACACAAAAGTATTTGCTGGTGAAGGACTTTTTGGAGCACCGGGTATGTTGAATTTTATTAATACCAGAAAACTGATTGGTATGGAAAACGGATATCTCCATAGCTATTGTTGAAATTCAGCTGTTACTTCTCGCATTAATAAAACATAATCAATTCTGCATCATTATTAATTAAAGATCTATGAGAAATCGACTTGATATTTAATTGAATATTCAGATAATATTCAACGAAACGTTAATTAATCCCCTTTCATTCGAAAAGTATTACGTGAAAAACTGAATCTTCATTCGTGCGATTTATAAACCACTTATTTATCTTCTCGTTTCAGTTCCCCAGTGGAAGAAAAATAGAAAACTGATTAGTCCAGCGTTCAATCAGAAGATATTGGACAGCTTTATGGAAATATTCAACGATAAGACTCGAGTTTTCCTGAAAAATTTGGAAGTAATGCCGGAAAGGACATAGACATCTATAACCTTGTAGCGAGGATGACGCTTGACAGTTTATGTGATTAAGTTAGACTTTTGAGTTGAATTCCAATAAAATTCAGCTCACAAATTATATCATAGTTTTAGTAATAACAATCACGTGAGGACGTTCAAAATAAAAGGCGTGTTAATTCTCGTGAGAGGGCCTACTCAAGGACACTTATTATTTCATGTAACCCTTGTAAATCAGAGACCAAGACCAAGCCTGCGTAAGGCAATCAAAATCATGGAGTGCTTAATAATATTTGAATCTTGACATAAGGCAATTTCAACAAGTCCGCGCAAGACATTTTATTCTTCTGAATAACTGAGTGTAAGGCAATCTGAATAAGCCTGCGTAAAAACAAAATATCAAATTGAACAAATCACACTAATCAATGGATAAACACACTGATAATACTTTGAATAATTTAACTTTGACTGAACCAAATTATTTCCATTCGAATATTATTGAGTAATTGAGGAGCTCGCATGCAAAAGCGGATATATCCATTTTCACAAATTTTTCAGGAGAGATAAATAACACCTGACTATAAAGTGCTAATTTGAAGAAACATTTTCAGTTTTAGTGGTTCAATCAACTCATTCATCCAATTTTTATTCAAAAACTAGTCATAATTTAAAAAAAAGGGATTTTATTTTTTTCGAAATTAACAAATCTAGTGAAAATTGTAGTGTAGGTGCAAAATGAACAAAAT
Organism: Cynegetis impunctata; assembly: GCA_030704885.1. Lineage (NCBI taxonomy): Eukaryota > Metazoa > Arthropoda > Insecta > Coleoptera > Coccinellidae > Cynegetis > Cynegetis impunctata. Next base: position 112,247 of record JARQZK010002177.1, on the reverse strand, counting down.
AAATTAAATGTGTATTGCAGTTTCTTCATGCAGGCAGTCACAATGTTCGTTTTCATCTGTTTCGGGTTCTTTTTTGTCTGAAATATCTTCCTTTTCTTCTTCAATATTATTTGCTAACAAATTTTTGTACCACGAAAGGTCTTCCCTGTTTTGTCATTCTGTTCCAAAATGCTCCTTCATCAAGTGACTCAAACTTTTTTTCTTTTTATCTGGTATACAATTACCTTCTGGTAACCTGTTTAAGTGGATATTGTTTTCAGATTTTCCTCTTTTGACAAGTGATTGCCAACAGGAGCTGGACGAATTGAACCGGTAATATTTGGAAGTCATTATTTTAATAGTAATTTCATTATTTTTAGTCATAAATTTTTTCAATTGAATATTTTTGCATTCCGAAATTCCCTTTAGTTTCGTATATACATTTTTCAGCTCTTTAATATCATAAATTTGCCAGTCAGAACCAAGTGTTCTAACAGAACCAACTTCTGAATAAATTTCAATATACTTTTCTTTCGTTATTATGACTGGATTTTTTTTCAAAAGTTTTTCTACTCTACCGAATGCTCTGTCTGCAGGTAGGAAACTATGCCCTCTGACTGGAAATGTTATTGTTATTTCTGTTACATTATCTGGGGACTTGTTCTTAAGCCAATACATTTGAGTGTGAATGATGTGGGAATTCTTATTCTGTCCTCCATACCTGTCGCAGAACAATCTGAGGACGTTTATTCCTTCATAATTTAAGCTTTGAAGATGATGGAGTAGAGCTGAGCTAATTTGAGTAGCCCCCCTTCTAGCTGAATCTTCTGTCCAAACATAGAATGTTGGATTTCGAGAAGTCATTGGAACGCAGCAAAAAGCATACCAACTAATTTGATGGGAATAAAACGCATGTCCAATGGGTGTATGAGGTAGCGGCTGGACTTGCTGTAGGTCAAAACAAAAGATTATACTATTCTGAGGTTTTTCGTTGCACAGCTCGTAGAAAGTGTTTGCCCTTTTTCTGTGGATGTGGAACTCCATAATAAGTCCATTTCTTTCTTCTAAAATTTTGGTGTATTTTATTTGCTCCTTCAATCTTGTGCACTTGAAACAAACATCAGAGGCAGGGGATGAGAAGCCGATATTAAAATCATTCGAAAATAAATTGCTGACTCGAATTTTGTGGATCACATCTTCTGTTGTATATTTTATGCAATTTTGCCATGGAAAGAGTGGCGGAAAGGTAGATTCGTTTGGACTTTTTTCTATTATTAGTGGCTCTCCTTACCTCGCAGGTTGCCGATAAACCCTCGTACTTTTTCTTTTTTCGATGAAGTTTTAGGCGATATTCTATCACCTCCCCTTTTCTCCTTCAGGACACCTCCTTCCTCTAAAATCTTTGCAACTGTTACAAGTCTCAACCAAAAACAGCTAAAAAGAATTTTTTGCAAACTCTGACAGTTTTTTTATTTGACTGTAACAAATAAGAAATGGTTGCGTTCCTTTGTCTTAATTCTTTATTTTGTCGGCGTCGTTTAGCTGGCATAACTGACATATAGTGACATAAATATATGTCTTAATGAACTTTATCGATATGACTATAAAACTGCGTTCTGAAGTGATGAATATCTTGCATGCCTACTTTACAGCATTCGTAGGTTTTACCATCATGACTGCAAGGTCGTGTAAATCTTTCTAATTTGGGGTCAGGATCTGAGTACCTAAAGTATAATAAAACTGTTTATTCATTTTAAAGACACACTTAACCCTACTTTTGTTTTTTATATGCTTCTTTTTTGTTCTTTAGTTTTTCTTTTCCGACTCCCATCATTTCCTTCTTTAACACTGATATCTTCTTCCTCCATCACACAATTTCAGCCCAAATAATTTGGAAACTTTACGACACACGACGACGTGTCATCAACACAAGTGAAGAACTTCTACTGAACTAAATTGAAATCGTAAATAATGCAAGCGATGGGCCGATGCGTTGAGACTTGTTCGTTCTGGATATATCCGCATTTGCTTGCGAAATTTGGATGTATCCGGTTTTGCTCCAAAATGCAAACTTTGCATAGCGATTTTAATGAGATATATCTTTTATTGACTGCAAATGAATACGTGAATCGATAGATCTCATAACCTATATCTCGAAACCAGCAAAATATGATTTTGTGTAAAAAGTGGATTTATCTGGTTTTGTATGCGAGCTCCTAAATTAGACTTAACTCAGAAATCGACAGATATATTTGAATTTTCAAATGTGGGGCTTCTACTTAATGAATTTTATAATACTTGTATTTTAAGCATAAGTTTTGATAGAGTTTAGATGAATAATGAAAAAGATAATACAGTAGCAAATAGAAATATCTTCGTGACAACTAAAGACAGTCAATGTTCTGCGTTAATAGAAATTTACTGAAATATATTTTTGGACAAAAAACGTTTCTTGAAACAGTTATTAGAAAAATAACCTATTATGATTACCTAAAGATGGAACTCACAAAACTAGGAATGAAAGTTTGTTGAATTCTGAAAATCACATATTTTTGATGCGTGTAGCATCAAATAGTAATATTAACAAATTTGAACCGTTTTGAAGAACTATTGAAAACCTCATGCATTTTTTTACCTATTAAGAACAAAATAACATTCAGATGTTATTATTCAATTTACGCTATTTTCGTTTTCCACTCCAGGGCATTTTCGAGAGCCCTGGCCCTAGGATAAATGTCCTTTCATTCCCTTTCACTGCACAGCCTTAATATTAACTATGAGAGACTTTTAAATACGTTATTCACCACACAGATCAGAAATTATGGACTAAAATGACCCGAGGAAACCTATATTGTATTGAATAAAATATTACCCATGTCCAGTAATACAGATTCGGTCCATACACCTACCTTTCCGATATATGTTGGAACTCATTGTTCTCAACGGTTTCCAGTTGTTGGTGCTGTGGTTCTGAATGTTTCAGTGAAGGTATCTATAAATATTAGTAGGAAACCAAATAAAAGTTCTGAATCATACTACTACAAATGATTAGCATTGATTGAAGTTTAATAAGATCATAACATATATTTAATATTCTCTAGTTGATTTGATTTGCTTATGTTCCTGTTTTACACAATTATGGTATAAAGAAGTGAGAAATTGAACAAATCATATGGACAGTTACTAGTCCAGTCAATGACCATTTTCCTGTGTATTTATCCCACACAGCACCGATTTTCATGAAAAATTGGATTTAGCGTCTACTTACCATCTATTTCAAATTGAAAGTACGGAAGTCGATACATTGACTAATTTTAAGCAATTTTTGTTTCAAGAAGTTTTTTCTGAAAGTCAATTCTTTTCCACATGTTCGAAATTGTCGGTTTTCAGGCAAAAAAAAAACGTTTGCAGATTCCTTCTCGCGAATAACTGGAAAAATATGCATTTAATCGGAAACAATGAAGAATTCAAATTTATAGCCTATAAAAAAACAAAGAAAATCGTGTATTTATGATGTTTATCAAAAAATACAAACGCAATTATTGCCTTTTGAAAGTTGATTGGTATTTTCCATCGCCAAAATGGAAAGTTTCTACGTACAATAACCAAAAACCAATGCATTTTTTGGGGAAAACTCATAAAACTTTTTTGAAGTCCTTTAAAAAACCTTTATTTTTATTTCTTATGAAAGTTCCTAGCATCAAAACTAAGCGAGTTATGAAGAGAAAAATGTCGATTCCTATTTATTCGTTGGAAAAAATAGTGAAAATCTCGCGCTTTCTTCCACTCCATTAGAAAAAAATTGTTGCCACTTTACAATTCACTTCATTTATGTTTTAATAATACGTTCTGAGTGTTTGACCAGTTTAAAGTACTTCTTTTTGAAAAAAAAATGAGTTAGAAGAGAGAAAAAAATTTTCGTAATATAGCGAAAAATCTTTTCTTCAAAATAACTCAAGCAAAATTTTGTAGAGTACGAAGTTGTAGGTTTTTCTCATTCGAAAATTTTGGCGTTTCATATTTTTTTTTAAACAAAAATTGAGTAAGATATGGCCATTTAAAGCTTGCGTGTGTTCGCGCAAAGTACCTTTTTTGAGCCCTTTTAGCATGAACCTTTTTGAAAATAAAATCTGAAAAAATGTTTCATTTAGATAAGCTCATAGCTCTTAAAATAAACCTACAAAATACTTTTTTGGAAGACTTGATTGCTTGAAAACTAAGCGAGTTATTTGCAAAAAAGTAAAAGCACATTTCTGTAGAAATTAGAATATGTACCTATAATAATAATAATAATAATAATAATATATTCATACAGCTGCCATTTAACAATGGATATACACGTCATTCAAGAATATAAATTATATCAATATAAATAGCATTAACAATTAACAAGTATATGTGTATATGTGACAAGACAAACAGTAATCTGAAACAAATATAAACACTCACAAGAAATACAACACCGATTCACATTAAGCACTCTGACGTCGAATAGTAGGCTCCGTCCAAAAATATATTTTTTATTTTCCTTTTAAACGCTGTTATTGATAAATTCTTAATACTATTCGGCAACCTGTTCATGAGTCTTTTTCCAGTATACATTGGAGAATGTTCAAATTTTGTCGTTTTATGAACATCTAGTACGTATTTATTTGATCCTCTCGTTGAATACTGATGGTAATCCGAATTTTTAGGGTACTGAAGTTCTGTTATCTTTATATATGTTAATAGTTTATACATGTAAATACATGGAAGTGTTAATATTCTATATTTTTTGAAATATGGTTTACACGACTCTTGTTTTTTCAAGTTGAACAGCAATCTGACAATTCTTTTTTGTTTTATAAAAACCTTCATCCAATGTACACTGTTTCCCCAAAGAACAACATCATAATTCAAGTGACCGAAAATTAGTGAGTAGTACACTGTCAAAAGGGTCTGAAGGTCATACACTCGTCTCAGCTTATCTATAACATGGTAACCGACACTCAACCTGCCACATACGTAATCAATATGATTTTTCCAGTTTACCATGCTATCAATACGTAATCCTAGAAAAGTTGTTTGTTCCGACAAGTTCACTGACGGCAAGTTTATGGTGCATTTAAGATGGCTGGAATGGAAATTTAAGCAAACTGTTTTATTTAAATTAAGTATTATATTGTTCAATCTACACCATTCTGCAAAGGCATCTATTGACCTTTTTAATTTAATTTCTAATTCCCCAGGAGTCCGAGCCGAGACCACCACCGATGTATCATCGGCAAACATAACAATGAGACCACCAAGCAAATATTCTGGCACTTCGTTGACGAATAGCAAAAAGAGTAGTGGTCCCAAAACAGAACCCTGCGGAACACCTATATCTATATCATCAGCTTCAGAGACAAATTCGCCTATTTTCACACATATTCTTCTATTATTGAGAAATGATCTCAGAAACTTGGATATCTTCCCTCTAAAACCATAACACTGTAATTTTTCAATCAACAAATCCCAATCCAAACTGTCAAAAGCTCTAGACAGATCGAAAAAGAGAGCCGCCACGCACTCCCCATCATCCATTTTCTTGTAGATGCACTCAAAGAGTCCCAAGGCCGCACTCTCCGTCGATCTACCCTTGTAGAATCCATGTTGAGATTCTGTCAGAATCTTTGTACGTTCCATAAACGAAACCATATATTAGTATATTGATGAATACACAGTGGTAAATACCAGTCAACTTTCAACAGTCAATAATTCCATTTATATGAGTCAGAACACATTATAAATATACGATTGTTTTGTTTTTTTATAAGCTATAATTTTTTTTCCACAGGTTTTTTGATTAAATGCATATTTTTCCAGTTATTCGCGAAAAATAATCTGAAAACGTGGTTTTTTTTTGATTTCCGTACTTATTTTCAAAGAAAAATTTTTCTATTCCAAGAAGGGGTGGCATCCAAAGAAAAAGCAACCCTCGTCACAGGGTATACTTCGTAATAGATGGTAAGTAGAACCTAAATCCAAATTTTCATACAAATCGGTGCTGTATGGGATAAATACACAGTTTACACTTTTTTTACCGTCAGTGACTGGACTATACCCCGAAAAGATGAATTTTAATTGAAAACATTTTCAGAATCGGCTATGGGAGTAAAAGTCGAAAGCCAGATCAATTCTTCGGGATTGAACGAGTGGATGGATACGTGAGTATGAATATTTTTTGAAAATGAGTTCGGAGATTATTCACCTAACCTCAAAAACAAAACTATTGAGTATTGATGGCACTGATTTAGTTCGATATTATAATGCCAGCATGTGGTAAAAAGCCACGTTAGATTCAATTATACTAAACGTTAAAATGAATCATGTGTTTTTCTGACAATATTTTTGATGATTCAAACGAAGTAACGGCCTCATTAATTCAAAATACGAATTCGCTGCAACCACCACATTTCAATTTGCAAACCTATGATTTATCAGGAATAGTGAATTCAAATTTGTTTCAAATTAATTCAAGAATTAATATATTATCGATGAATCTAATAAATTGAGAGTTTAAAAATTGAAATATAAGTAGAACCTATCGATGTTTCAACATGAAAATTGAATAACATCAGAGTAATTTTCAAAATCATGAGAAAAATCAAAACTATGTAAATAAATCATTAGAACCAAATTATTTTTTATCTCGTATTTTTAAGTACTTATTATATTCCTTGATTAATTGCTTGAAATCAATTAAAATGCTAGAGATTACAAAAAATAAACATAATGGAAATTTGCTTGGAGATTAAACAGACCTTATCTAATTTAAACTTTGACACCATGACAGGGTGGGCCAAATTGGACACTTTTAAAGGGAAAGTCCTGTTTTTAAACTAGATAGATGAGAACTGATGGCGGTGTCTGAGGATCAATTTTTATGACAAACTCAATGGTGAAAACCGCATATCGATATATGTCTTCGTTTCTGAGTTACAGCATGTTTTTCAAAAATGTTCATTTTCGAAAAATTGCTATAAATTTTTTCCTGTCGAAAATTCTTTGGTTCTATGAAAACATTTTCAGAGCACTTTTTCACGTAGAATTCAATGGTTTAAGTAGTTTATTTTTTCATATCATACATTAACAGTTATTGAAGGAAAAATCATTTTTTTAAATGAGACACCCTGTATATCTATGCATATTACGATAGAACCTAAAATTATCATTTCAAAAATGTAGCACACTTGCCGTTTTACTAGAGTCATTTCTGAAATTCAGAGCTTTCAAGTTTATTCATGTGGACTTTGAAACGCAGACTATGAACAAAGTAGGCTTTGGACGACGCGGCAATAAAACAGGAAGCAAGTGTTCACTAGTAGCTGTCAAATTTTGATATAAGTAGTAAAGGCGCTCTTCAAATTGTGGTTTTTATTCATTTTTCAAACACATTTGCAATGAAGTATGATAATTATGAAAAATGGGATATGATAGTCTGTTTTATACTAACCGGGGAAAATGTAGATGCAGCAAACAATTTGTATTGCGTGAGGTATCCAGATAGAAGGCAATCTTTTAGAGACATTTTCGCAAGATTGCAACACAACCTAATTGATGGTGGTCAATTTGAAAAGATAAGGCCAAAATCATATGCATCAACTAGGGATATGGAGTTGAAAGAAATAGTCGTTTTACGAGCTGTTGCTAATAATGCGAAAACGTCAATGCGAAATTTAAAAATTACAACAGGCCTACCAAGAACTCACGTTAGGCGAATTTTGAAAAAGTATAAATTCAAGCCATACAGGCCCAGAAGAGTTCATGAACTCAGAACAGGAGATTTTGAACGCCGCAAAGATTTTTGCCACTGGTTCCTGGAAAATTGTAACCAAGTGCTTGATTTTTCATCAAATTGTATTTGGCCAGATGAATCTTATATCAGCAGTGCCGGTATTTTCAACCGCTATAAATCTCATTCTTGGGCACAACAAAAACCTCCTTCTATTGTGAAGCAGAGAAGTCAAGGAAGATTTGGATTCAGTGTATGGGCAGGTGTTTTAAGTGGTAGAATTATCAGCCCCGTCATTTATAATGGCACTCTAGCTTCTCAGAGGTATTTAGAAATATTAAAGCAACATATTGAACCCCTTGTTGACGAATTGCCGCTAATTTCAGCAAGACCGGGCTTCGCCTCACAAGACAAATTGCAATTCTCTGCAATTTTTTGGCTGCAAATTTTGGCAATAATTGGATAGCCAACCAAGGACCCAACCGTTGGCCGGCTAGGTCACCGGACCTAACGCCTATGGACTTTTACCTCTGGGGAAGGTTGAAAGATCTTATTTTCAAACTTTCGACATTTTGAACACTTCTTCTAAAAAAATATTTTGTTCTTTATTATTATTATTGTTTTAGTTTTATTTATTAGTGTAAATATAGTATAAATTGTTATCAGCTTTACTGAGACTATGAGTTTCAAGTACTGCTGTCAACAGCTTTCCTAACCTTTGATAGCTACTAGTGAACACTTGCTTCCTGTTTTATCGCCGCTTCGTCCAAAGCCTACTTATTCATAGTGTGCGCTTCGAAGTCTACATGAATAAACTTAAAAGCTCTGAATTTCAGAGGTGACTCTAGTAAAACGTCAAGTGTGCTACATTTTTGAAATGGTAATTTTAAGTTCTATCGTAATATGCAGAAATATACTGGGTTTCTCATTAAAAAAAATTAGTTTTCCGTCAATAACTGTTGATGCATGATTTGGAAAAATAAATTACTTAAACCATTGAATTCTACGTGAAAATGTGCTCTGAAGATGTTTTCATAGAACCAAGGAATTTTTGACAGGAAAAAAGTTATAGCAATTTTTCGAAAACGAACATTTTCGAAAAACATGCTGTAACTCAGAAACGATGATAGATATCGATATTCGGTTTTCACCATTAAGTTTGTCATAAAAATTGAGCCTCAGACACCGTCATCTGTTTTCATCTATCTAGTTTAAAAACAGGACTTTCCCTTTAAAAGTGTCCAATTTGGCCCACCCTGTACAGACGTTTTATGATATCTTATTTTTCTTCTGTTTATTTAGATCCTTCCTTTGTATGAAATATAAACAAATTTGAGAATTTTCAGTGTCAGTCTGAATAAATTTTTGAAGGGTCGAAACGTTGCATTAAGTGTATTAAATTTTGTGCAAATCTCTTAAAAGCAAGTGCTCGTATTGTTTTCCAATTAAAATGGATTTATATCAAATAACGACCACTATTATCAAATTTCAGGGCCATGATGATCACTTTTATCCGGATGGTAGATATATGGTATCATTTCGATTTCATTTTTAACATGACGAAAATGGCGAAAGAACTTAAAAATGCAGTATCACGAATCCATTAGTTAACCGACAAAGAAAGTAGCACTTCCTATTTCTAACGAGAGACATATTAACCGTTTCTTTCTCAACAGGTGGTCAAGGAAAAACGTGAACAATTTCAGGAAAAGATGGAGAAGCTGGAAAAAGGCGAAGAAATGGACGAAGACGGTATTTTCTTATAATATTTTTAATAATTCCAATTTTCATCGAAAACTTCCGCTGCTTTTTATCAAGATTGAATTTTTTTCTAAATGATAATAAATGTCATGAGTAAGGCCATATAGTTCTTCATATTGCTTCGTATCTTTCCCCGTACATGATTTTAACTAAGGCAAAACGTAATCAAACTTTCATAAAATTCTTTTTTCTCAGTTCTCACTGTATCCTGTACTTTATTATATATATTATACATATTATGATATAAATGGTCATCAAGATAAACACTAAAAACACAAAGCTATTCATTTCATGTAGCTGAATTTATCGAATCCGTCCATGGTCAATTGAATAACTTCCGTGTTTACTTACAATCTTAGTTAAACTATTTTCATCTTAGAGGTACACGAGAAGAAAACTTTTTTGAACCTTCTACTGCAGCTAACTCACGAGGGCTCAAAAATGTCTAACGAAGAACTCAGACAAGAAGTTGACACGTTTACTATTGCGGTAGGTGAATATGAATCGACTTTAATGTAGATAGAGATACACAATCCACGCCAGCCACAAATTCAGATGATATATTTTCGTTATTAGTACTATGAACTACTTGAGACTATCATTTCAAAATACTACGAATCAGCAAATACATCCATCTTACGTGAGAAATTCTGAATCATATTAATGAGAACTATGTCATATTGAAATATGTGAATCTTTTAACCACTTGACACTCTGCTACAGCACCTTTCGACTGCGGCTAATTCGTATGTTTCTTAGGGCAGTGACACCACAGCGTCGACCCTCAGCTTCTGTTTCACCATGCTGGGTATACATCCAGAATTACAGGTAACAAACTTTAATTGTCTTACGTTCTTGGTGTAGTGGCAGTTCTATTCACAGGAAAAAATTCGTGAAGAAGTACTCGACATTCTTGGCGAGGACCGAGATGTCAACCCTGAAGATATGTCACGCTTGGACCTACTGGAGAGATTCATCAAGGAGACACTTCGCATATTCCCTGTTGGTCCACTACTGGTCAGAGTTGCTGAAAAAGATCTAGACCTTGGTGAGTTTCTAAAGAGCAGACATTTTTCATAGTCATCTATGACTAAGAATTTTAATTTCTTCTAACTCTAATAGTACAGGTAACAAACAATACAGCAATTTTGAAAAAGTGTTTGGAATATACTCAAAATAATATAAGTATGATATATTATGGTCTTCAATTTTGAGAGAAAATGCATGGGATGTTCTGGTCTAGAGAAGTTTATTCTATAATTAATACAAAAGGTTTATAATTTGATATACAATATGAATAATTCTTAAGTATATAGCAGTCAGTTGATAATCTCATGCTTAGGATTTAAGATATTTGTATATCGAATATGTGGTAAATCCAAGAAGGACATCTGGATATGTTAACCCTAAAATGTTCTGGAATATTCCTTGAGTATTTCCAACCAACATTTAGTACTACTCAAATGTTGCACAAAGGAAATATTCAGGAAATGTTCTGATTCGTTGTTATTTTGGAATGCCTCTGAGCATGTTCATCGAATCTTCTGAGTAGAAATTTTCGATCAATATTATTTGTACTAATGCAACTTTTCTCTATTCGATTATTAATTCAATGCTGATTTTTGTATATTAATTTGACATTTGTTTGACATGAATATTTCAGGAGAACATCAAATCCCGGCAGGATGTTCAGCAGTTCTGGCGATTATAGGAGTACAGAGAAATCCAAAGATCTGGAAAAATCCCTTGAAATTTGATCCCGATAGATTTTTACCGGACGAGGTAGCGAAAAGACACCCTTACAGCTATCTACCCTTCTCAGGTGGACCGAGAAACTGCATAGGTAATTTTGGCAAAATTAATCGTAATTTAAAATCATTTCTAACTAGGCAACAGATAATTTAGTCACTGTTAATGCCACCAAGACACTGGACACTCAAATGTAATTAACAAATACTTCGAGTCTCCGAAATTAGACTAGAAACTAAATTGTAATTTGCTCTCACGAATATACTCTAACAGAATCTACCATCAATAGCAACCTTAGGATAGTTTATAATTCTGATAATTTGATTGCTTGTAATGCCACCGAGACACAAGCAGCCAGGTTCTCAATAGAAAGTTCCCTTATCGATTCTGTATTATTATCATGAGCCAACTGGTAAACTTCATCTTCTAGAAGTCGGCGTTAACTCAAATTTAATGAGACACGAATAGGTCAAGTCAGCTGCAAAGAAGCTATTTATTTCGCTCTTAAAATATATTCACGCCAATCAGCTATTGCTGCTTTATGAGGCTCAAGTTCATCCACCACTGAAATAAGATGTAATCCTACTTGAATCCAAATGGCTCAAAGATGCCGTTGACTTCAGTTTTATTCACTCAAATTTTTAAGAAGGGTAGCCGACTTATTTGTCTTCTACAGATATCATCATGGCAGGTGTTCTGTAGCTATTGCCTCCATAATTTCATCAGTAGAACAATACATACATATTTGCCGTACATATATCAACAAGAATATTAACTTATTTTTTTGTCTACCACTTGCGACTTGTAAGCAGTTCAAATCCAGCATAAATAGCTATTTATGAGAATCAACTCAAAGTGCTTGAGATGCTTGTAAGCTTTTACTTTTCCCGAGATTTTGTTTTCAAGATCGAATCTTACACTCTTCCCAAACAACTATGTGGCTTGGCCGAAAACAAATACGTGGTTCGGTCATTGACGCTCGGACCGACATAGTGTTGGCGTCGGTGTGCCACCAAGGTCCTTCTTGCCAGCGACTCTTTTTTATACATATTAATGATCTCAATTCTACTATAAACGAAATTGAAAGCTTCACTAACGAAAGTAATCAAATAACATCCAATATAACCAAAAGTGCATCTACATCTGGCCATAAACCTGTTGCACAAGCTGAATTCATGAAAAAAGACATTAAGATCATTAAGAAACTGAAATTTTATTCACTTTTAGTGCTACCAAGATGTAGGGAACCAGGTTCCCAAGAAAATCTCACCTCATCAATCCTCAATTGTGACTGGATAACCAAATGATCAAGTCAACCAATAAAATGCTCCTGTTAGGTACTTGCGTCAAAAAAAGTCCAATGACGCATTAACCTCTTTACTCGATTTGAGAAAAAAATGTCGAGGCTTATAGACGACCCTTCATTAATAGCTCAGGTTCATTCAGTCGAGCACTAGAATAAGGTTTCCGACTTATACATTTATTATCATGACGGGTGTTCTGGGCGATCGCCTTGATTATACCTCCAGTAGCAAAATTCACACTTCACAAAATATTTGCAGATATTACACAGCAATAGCTGTACACATTTGATAACCTGAAAATCAGGCATAAACCCCTATTTACTGAAATAATTTTGGATCTCGTGAGACACAATATGAGCTTTCACTTTTCCAGGAAAATGTTCTCAAACAAATGTTCCATATATAATTGAATATAGACTAAATTACTTGAGGGTATTTTATTTCAAGATATACCGGTTTCATATCACAACCACTAATTACTACTATTCGATCGCAAATTCAAATTTATTTTCTAGTTAAGTGTAACTGTAACCAAAATACACAAAAACTCTATCTCTACAAGATGTATTAGAAGAGAAGGTTTTCATAACGTATTCAGTTTAAGAAATATATTTATTCAATTTTCCATTTTTTCAGACTACCAATGTTAAACCTTATTGCTTCAATATTGCCACCTTTATAGTGTAGACAATATTCATTTCTTTCCCTGTGGCTCAACCTCTAACCGATTCATACGAAAACCGATCCCATCTAAGACGACATGGAAACTACCCCCCTAATAACTTTCAACCCTATTTTTCCAAAGTTGCGCGCTCTATCGTGTAAACAATATTTTTTCCTCTCCTATGGCTCAACCCTTTCACCAATTCTGTACCAAACCCAATCCCATCCAAGATGACATACAAAGCTATCTACCTACCAACCTTCAACCTTATCGTTTAAAACTTGCGCCCTCTATTGTATAAATAAGACTTGTTTCCTCCTCTGTGGCTCAACTTCCTAACTGATCCATAACACAAACAAAGCCCCCAAGATAACATAAAAAACGATCAACCTACTAATTTTCAAATCTATCGCTAAAAGTTGTGCCCTCTATATTGTAAACGGAATTTATCTCTTCTGTGTCTCAACCCCTGACCGATTCGTACCACCCACTACTTCCATCAAAGATGGGATCTTCGGAGCGTGCTCTCGTAAGTTTATCCAAAGGTTTTGAATCACTATGTTAGTGTGCCTTGAAAACATATACGCCACTGTTGAATAGTTGATATCTTCATGTCAGGAGGTACGTGTTTGCGTGACGAATTTCTGCATTTTCGATCTAAGCGAGGAATTGTTGGTATTGTACCAAATTTGTACCAAAACCAATCCCGTCCAAGATATCATTCAAAACTACCTACTTACTAACTTTCAACACTAGTGCTTTAAAATTGCTTCTTCTATTGTGTAAATAAGATTTATTTCCTCCGCCCATGGGTCAAACCCCCAACTAATTCGTGCCAAAACCTATCCCATTCATATTATACAGAACTACATACTTACAAACTTTTTATCCTATTGCTCCAAAATTGCTCTCTTTAAAGTGTAAACAAGTTTTAAATACATAAGAACATATCATATATTAGTACAAGGCAAATGACCACTGGCAAAAATAAATTTTAACCTTTATATTATACATATGACCTTTGAATTGGAGATTTATAAGGAGCAATATATGAAAAATCGTAATAATGGTAAAATTAGGTTAATACTCCCAAAAATTAGAAATATCAACATGTTTTTTGATATTTTCAGTTACGATACGATGAATGGTCACATACAATTGTACAAAATTTATAATCACACTGTACCTACCTTAATCTACATCCCTAAAATCCTTCAAATAATTCAAAACTTTTTCAATTTTCAAGGTTACAAATACGCAATGATGACGATGAAAACCACCCTCGCTATGGTATTGAGAAAATTCGTCGTGAAGACTGAATATAAGACGATAGAGGAAATAAGGTTGAGAATAAACATCGTTCTGAAGCCTTCTGATGGTTATATATATATATATATATATATATATATATATATATATATATATATATATATATATATATATATATATATATATATATATATATATATATATATATATATATATGTATATAATATGTTTATATCAGTGGCGGCTCGTGAGGTTTTGGTTTGAGGAGGCTACAAGAGGTGTTAAAAAATACACCATAGGCGAAAATTTTTAGGATTTCAAGGTCAACCGCCTTATAATTTAGAGAAAATCAAAGTAAAACAAGCACCCTATGCTATTAATTTATTTTCACTTTCGAGTGTCTACCTTGAGACCTACAACTCCTATTTACAATATTCACAAAAACTCTTCTCAGCCAATTAATCAATTCATCTATTCATCAAATTTTTTTTTTTCACAAAATAGGTACCTACCTACCTGCTTAACGAATTTGGTAACAGCTGGTGAGAGCAAATGAAAAGTTATTATTTATTTTTGAAGATTAGCGGGATTCTGCGATCTTCAACATTAGCAAAATGATCTATAATATCCACATAAAATTTTTTGTCTTTCGCCAAAAGTTTTACCAATTCCTTTTCAATAGACAACAAACTAATATTTTTCAAACGATCCTGGCTCATTGAATTAAGTTTTAATTCTCTTAAGAGTGGAAAACGACCGCTCTACGGAAGCCGGGATAGAAACAATTAGACATAAGAGTTTATAAACTTGAGGTAAATCTTGATTCAAATCATTATCAAAAGGTATTTAATAGTCCTCACATGATTTTCATTTTGCCCCAAAATATCATTGTCATTATAAACAACACACAGTTCACTTTTTATGGCCACCTTATAAAAAAAGTGTATTTTTGACATAAATTTTCCAAAAGGTTATCTGGAAAACTAGCCGAAGATCCGGTTAACAAATTTTTATTGAGTAAGTCGAAGAAATGCAGTTCTTTCAAATCAGAGAACCTTATTTCTATTTGACCCCTAATAGTATCCAAAATTTCATAAAATATTTGCTTATAGTGAAGCTCCATATCTGCGTAACTGATGTTCATTCGTTTTGGGCTAAATTGAGTCGTATCATCAGTAGTTTGAAATACAGAAAATAGTTTTTTAAAATAAACTTCTGCACGAAATTCTGAAATTTTTTCCAAAAGAGCCGATTTCGTGAGTAAATTACATCTGAAAACTTGTGCTGTAAGATTTGAAAAACTGTTTCTGTTTGTTCAAAAATCAATTCAAAGATGTTCAAAAAATATATAAATTCCTTATCTTGTAAGTAAGATATTAATCCGCGTGCTGTATTTAAAGTTACTTTATCGGTGAAAAATTCCTCACTTTCAACTAGGTATAGAATTAAATCCTCAAAACCTAAGCGGCCCCAAACAGAGACATTTTCACTAGTAAAAAGTAAACACTGCCAACAAAATAATTTATTTTTTACCTGTGATCCGGTTAGGCAAGGATGTCTCTCATAATTCCTTGTATTGAAACCGCGGTTTTGTTACGCTGCACCAAATTGTTTAACTCAGGGGTAGGTCGCAATGTTTTTATCAAAACTTTATCCTCATAACTAAGTGCACTTAAGTTATGGGATAACAAATATTCCACTAAGTCACCATTGAAATTTTTGAAATTAACTTCAGTAACCAAACTCATTTTAAAACAATACGCGAGCAATATAAGTAAACACGCTGCCATTAGTAACTACGATTCAATTAATGCTTTCCAACGAATTCACTCGATGTCACGCGAAATTCTATAGTTGTGATTGGTCGACATTGTATGAGACTGGGTTCCTATCCGTGTTGCCATTTACATGTGTTTTGCTTTTCTATTGCAATGAAGTACTCATTCGGAGTATTTGCACCGTTGTTTGCTTTTCTGTGGCAGGCATAATGAACGATGAGAATATACCTTTCCATGCCTCCGCATCGTTGCCAAAAATCTTGAAATGAATGAAATGCAGTAAATGTAAATACCTTCTATCGTAATTAATAAATTATATTATATAATGTAGGTTGAAAGGAAGGTAGGTGCATAAAATAATATGAATATGCTGAATGCTGACTATTCAATATAATATATTAGTGATACACGGAATATTATTGAGGAGGCTTAGCCTCCTTAGCCTCCATTGACTAGCCGCCCCTGGTATATATATATATATATATATATATATATATATATATATATATATATATATATATATATATATATATATATATATATATATGTATATATTCTCGAATGCTACTTTCTAGGTAAATAAAAGATGTATAATAATATAAAATATGCGTTTATTATAATATAATGTACTTCCCCATACAAAAGTAAAGGTTTTCTCAGGGTTGCTACAATGGAAAGCACGTATACAATTAAACCTGATTCATTCACGATACAGACAGTGAAACAAAAAAAAAAGTTCATTAAAAACTCTATTAGTAAAACAATTCTGTTTCAAAGAGTACAAACACATTACAATTTCTATTTCTCTTGAATAATATCTAATAATCTTCTGATAATTAATATCATGAAATAAAGTAACTAGTTAAACTTGAATTATACCAAAATGAGATGAAAATTAAAATTTGCATGGGCAAATGAGCTCAAATAAAAAAAAACCCTATCGCCGCGAGCTGCATTAGAAGAGCAGGTTTTCATAACGTATCCAGTTTCAAAAATGTATTCATTAAATTATGTTTTTTGTTCCAAACTCAAAATAAAATGCGCTCTCTAATGTGTAAACATTATTTATTTCGTGCCCGCGGGATCAACCCCTCATCCAATTCGTACCAAAACCAATCACATCCAAGGTATTATACGAAACTACGTACTTAGAAACTTTAAACTCTTTTTCTAGAAAATTGCGCCCTTTATGGTGTGAACAAAATTTATTTATTCCCCCAGGGGGTCAACCCCACAACCAATTCATATAGAAATAAATAACATCCAAGATATCGTACGAAACTACCTACCTACAAAGTTTCAGCCCTATGTTTCCAAAATTGCGCCTTCTATCGTGTAAACAAGATTTATTTCCCTGAGGAGCAACCCCCCAACCAATTCGCATGAAAACCTATTCATTCAATATATCATACGAGACTACCAACTCACAAACTTTCAATCCTATTGCTTCAAAATTACGACCTTCATCATGTAAACAAGATTTATGTCTTCCCCCAGGGGGTCAATCCCCCAACCAGTTCGAACCAAAACCAATCCCATTCAAGATATTATACAAAACTACCTAGATACAAACTTTCAACCCTATTGCTACAAATTTGCGCCATCTGTCTTGCGAACAAGATTTATATGCCCCCCAGGTGGGGTCAACCTCCCAACCAATTGGAACCAAAACCAATTACATTCAGGATATCATACAAAACTACCTATTCACAAACTTTCAACCCTATTGCTTCAAAATTGCGCCCGCTGTCGTGTAAACAACGCTAAAATACATAAGCACATACATACGAACATAATTATGTATATATATATATATATATATATATATATATATATATATATATATATATATATATATATATATATATAAATATCTATATATATATATATATATATATATATATATATATATACAGGGCTATTCAAATTCGAGTATATGCATGGGGATATCGATAACGGTAAGAGATAGAGCGATGGTTAAATATGGGCAAAGTAGCATATTCCAGAGGTCAGTTATATGGATACAAAAAATCTGATCTAGCTCCTTTAGTTCTGGAGTTATATAGGAAAAATCGAAAATTTCGAAATCCTTTTTTTGCCTATATCTTTTTATTTTAATGGAGTTGTTTTCAAAAACAATTGTCTTTTCGCCATTGCCGCTTTTTGTAGGCTATCTAAATATCTGAATAAAAATTATATACAGGGTGTCGTATAAATTGGGCCACCCTCAACTTTCAATTTTCAAATACGGACCTGTATTTTTTATTGCATTTTTTTGAATGCCAAAAGTCATGTTTTATATTGACGTAGCATTTTCATCTAAATTACAGAGTGTTCTGGAAATATTGAACTATTACCAGTAAAATTTCAAAATTTTTTAAAAATTGCAGCTCTACATAAAAAAATTTCATAGAATAAGGTATAAAATGCCTAGGATTTGGAAGATAATTAACATTATTCGACGAAGAATGTCTTCTTCAAGAATTCAACCACATTTCAGTTTACGCAACCCATGATCAATGTACGAAAATGTGAAATTCTTCCCAGTACGTACATGTATGTGCATATAATCAATGCCCAAACAAAATAATCTTCCAATAGAAATCTTCATACTCCAGACACCAATTTGGAAATATTTCATTCTTATTCACTTTTCGAACTACCTATATATGTTTCATATTGGCGTTTTATTTTTATATAAATCATAAAGCGTTTTGGGAATATTGAACTGATACTAGTGATATCTCATCATTTTTTAATTCCATAACAACTCTAATTGAATAATATCAGAGAATGAGAGGTGAATCAGACAAATTGATTCCTTAAGAAAAATCAATTTCAGAATTTCCAGATTATCTAGTCACTACTTGTTCGGAATAACAATAGAATAAAATCAACATTCCCGAGAGACATTTTATTTCTTTACCATAATGTAGCATTGGTAGAATAATTATTGATCCCAATGTCGATTCACCTCAGTAGGTATGAGGAAGCTCTGCTGTATGTATTCTGCTGAGAACTCACAAACATAATCTGTCACAAACATTATTGATCACATTGACACATATTATTGATCATATAGGTTTTTATATTTTATAACTTATCGCACAAAAACATGTTTAGTTATTATCTAGAATTGAAATAAGTCATTATAAGTAATCATAATCGAAATAAATGTTTGAATTGACGATCTTCTCGTTTCAGACATTTACGGAGTCTTTTTTTAAGTTATTATTCGCTCTGAAAATATCTCTTCGGCGTAGTGATGCGAAAGCGTTCATGATTTTAATTCTTAAATCTTCTATATTTTCAATTTCGTTTTGATATATTCTATTTTTTAGTGTACCCCATAAGAAAATGTCAAGCGGAAAGACGAATGCTCCTATTATTTCCGTAGAAAATGTTAATCATATCTCTTTTCTGCTCTATGGAGAAACCCATTTTCAGTACTATCAGATTTTTCATTAAATACTAACGATAATTTCCAAGAAACTGTCAAAATAATGACAAGTGAGGCGAACTAAATATTTATTTTCCAAAGCATGCTATGAGAATTCAAATAGTTTAATCATAATTGTTGTATATAGCAACAGAATGCCCATGAATTTGCTGAAAAATGTAGGTAGTTCGGAAAGTGAGTATCAATGAAATATTTCGAAATTGGTGTCTGTAATATAAAGATTGCCAGTCGAACGTTTTTTTGTTTGGGCAATGATTATGTACACACACACGTACTAGGAAGAATTTCGCATTTTCGTACATTGATCATGGGTTGCGTGAACGGAAATGTGGATGAATTTTTGAAGAGGACATTCTTCGTCGAATAATGTTGATTATCTTCCAAATCCTAGGCATTCTATACCTTATCCTATGAATTTTTTTTAATTAGAGCTGAAGTACTACGTGAATATATAACATGACTCTTGGCATTCAAAAAAATGCAAAAAAAAATACAGGTCCGTATTTGAAAATTGAAAGTTGAGGGTGGCCCTATTTATACGACACCCTGTATATAATTTTTATTCAGATATTTAGATAGCCTACAAAAAGTGGCAACGGCAAAGTGACAATTTTTTTGAAAACAATTCATTAAATAAAAAGATATAGGCAAAAAAAAATTTCGAAATTTTCGATTTTTCCTATATAACTCCAGAACTAAAGGAGCTAGATTAGATTTTTTTTATCCATATAACTGATCTCTGAAATATGCTACTTTGCCCCCATTTAACCATCGCTCTATCTCTTACCGTTATCGAAATCCCCATGCATATACTCGAATTTGAATAGCCCTGTATATATATATATATATATATATATATATATATATATATATAATATATATAATATATATAGAAAAAGGAGTATTGCCGTAATATTTAGATAATAAAGTCTATGAGTTCTCGGCAAATAAAAAGGGGCCAACTAACGAAGAATCACAACCATTTCGTTAATAATGTCTATATTTCCGATATAGATTATATCCTTCCTCAGGACTCTACAAATATACATGGTATTAGAACATAATTAAAAAATTAAAATATTCACAACTTACAACTAACAAGGCAGGATGTAAATTAAACCATAACAGAAAATGCAGTGTATGTTGAATATAAGAGTCACTAAACAGTACTTAATAAAACATTGAAACAAAAATAAGAGCTAAATCCAAAATCAATATCGAAATCGACAACATAACCCTCCAACGAATCGGAAGTAATAAAATGACAAATGTCAAACAGGTTCTCAATATTAACAGTAACCATAGATTAACGTCTCCGTGTAAGAGGTGTCACCTAGATAGACAAACAGAGGGTATAGATGTCATATCAACAATACAAATATGAAGTCAACACCAAAGAATATCAACAAAGAACGGAGAACAAAACTCTTGACAGACAAACCACGATGAATTTCAGACAAAGAAACACCTGGAACAAAAACACAATCAAAAATTCAGAGAAAGAAGATGACTATAGACACAACTAAGCCTTGCAATGTCAGTTCTTTCATTAACGTTGTTCGGATTATGAGTTATATGGCACATCTTTAAAAAAATTCTTTTTTTTTTTTTTGTTTTTTTTTTAAACATTTTTAACGAAATGGTTGTGATTTTTCGTTAGTTGGCCCTTTTTTATTTGCCGAGAACTCAAAGACTTTATTATATATATATATATATATATATATATATATATATATATATATATATATATATATATATATATATATATATATATATATATATATATATATATATTAAGTGAACTAGGACATTTATTTGAAACTAATCAAACAAACCTCCTAGCGGAGCTGGTTATAAGAGTTCACGAAGCATCGAAATATCAACATCTACCCCAGACGGTAATTGTTCGAAATGTTAATTTGTTTATCACAATCAATGGAAATTGATAGACAGACTGTTTCGCCCTTATCGGGGCTCATCAGTATCATCCATCCACCAAGAGTGAAAACCAAACCAACATTTCAAACGGTCATACATATTTCTTCTAGTAACTCCATGACATATAAATATGACACAGCGCCACCAGTCGGAAACAATTGAACCACATCTTTCAGAACAGAAGAAAACATTTCGGCAACGAGAACTAGTACGTCCGGACACCCGAAGGTGGCTACCATATTCGCTAAGCAAGAGTAAAGCTGACACATCAAATTCGATGTGATTCAACATTACACACCGCAGGCAGCAATCGCCCCGAATTTTATCGCAATGGCAAATGAATATAAGTAAGAATTATTCGTGTTAAACGGAAAACACGCCCGTGGTTATAAAATTAAGTGAACTAGGACATTTATTTGAAACTAATCAAACAAACCTCCTAGCGGAGCTGGTTATAAGAGTTCACGAAGCATCGAAATATCAACATCTACCCCAGACGGTAATTGTTCGAAATTTTAATTTGTTTATCACAATCAATGGAAATTGATAGACAGACTGTTTCGCCCTTATCAGGGCTCATCAGTATCATCCATCCACCAAGAGTGATAACCAAACCAACATTTCAAACGGTCATACATATTTCTTCTAGTAACTCCATGACATATAAATATGACACAGCGCCACCAGTCGGAAACAATTGAACCACATCTTTCAGAACAGAAGAAAACATTTCGGCAACGAGAACTAGTACGTCCGGACACCCGAAGGTGGCTACCATATTCGCTAAGCAAGAGTAAAGCTGACACATCAAATTCGATGTGATTCAACATTACACACCGCAGGCAGCAATCGCCCCGAATTTTATCGCAATGGCAAATGAATATAAGTAAGAATTATTCGTGTTAAACGGAAAACACGCCCGTGGTTATAAAATTAAGTGAACTAGGACATTTATTTGAAACTAATCAAACAAACCTCCTAGCGGAGCTGGTTATAAGAGTTCACGAAGCATCGAAATATCAACATCTACCCCAGACGGTAATTGTTCGAAATGTTAATTTGTTTATCACAATCAATGGAAATTGATAGACAGACTGTTTCGCCCTTATCGGGGCTCATCAGTATCATCAATCCACCAAGAGTGATAACCAAACCAACATTTCAAACGGTCATACATATTTCTTCTAGTAACTCCATGACATATAAATATGACACAGCTTTACTCTTGCTTAGCGAATATGGTAGCCACCTTCGGGTGTCCGGACGTACTAGTTCTCGTTGCCGAAATGTTTTCTTCTGTTCTGAAAGATGTGGTTCAATTGTTTCCGACTGGTGGCGCTTTGACGTTTCACTACGATATTCGTAATTGAAATTTCTTTGACATTTATTGATTTGAAAAAATTTTTTGAAAAGACAAGGCTGCTTTGTCTTGCTAATTATTATAACGGCTGCTTCCATATAAACGTGCTATACCGATAATCTTACTCCACATCTTTAATGTTTTCCCATGACTAATTTTTTTGTTGTTAGATAAATAGTACCCTATTATTCTTATTTTCAAACATTACGTAGGTAAAGGTTTCTTTGGTTTCCCTTACCATCTAATGATAACAATTTTGAATGTTAATATTAGACTGAATAGCATATAATAAATAATTAGCAAGACAAAGTAGCCTTGTCTTTTCAAAAAATTTCAATTACGAATATCGTAGTGAAACGTCAAATTTGTAATAAAATCGAGTTTTTTAAGATTCAGCCAGCCTGTTATTGCTAATAATTATCAAGAGATTAAAAATAGATCACAGGCAACAACAATTCGAATAAATATATATATATCTATATATATATATGTATATATATATATATATATATATATATATATATATATATATATAATTATATATATATATATATATATATATATATATATATATACAGAGTGGCCACTTTTTTAATGGGATTGTATTGGTAACAACTTTTAAACCATAATAATTAGAAGGTCGGTCAAATATAGAAAAAGTTGCATTAGTAGAAGCATTGTCAAGCAGTTCAAACAAATCGATATTATCAGGGCCGGTTATTGAGATATCATAAGAAAAGTAAATTCTGTCATTTTGATTTTTCTTTTTTTTCCACTTTATTTTGAATATTATCAAAATATGTTACAGGAATTTTTTATTCCACAGTAACTTATCCTAAATTTGACGTAATCATATTTCGTATCCAACGTTTCGTACGCTCTGGGCCACCTTCAACCTAATTTTTTTCAATACGGACCTGCATATTTTATGACACTTTTCGAAATAACTTTTAACGCTGAATTCAACGACATATCATACAATGTCATTCAAAGTTGATTTTCAGGTGATTTTGATCTTTATCCAAATTTCTTTGGGTCGGATCTGTATTACATTGACCTTCAGTTTAATTAACAACATGCAATACATTTCGATAAGAAAATCAACTTACTCATCTTAAACTGAATGGAACGTAACAGAATCAAACAAAGCAAGAAACAAGTAATATTTATTTACAAATTTCAAGAGGTGAAAAACCTAATTCATAATAATTAAACGAAACTATCATTCATTGAAAGACAAATTAAATGATTATTCGAAAGTAAATGATGAACATTAATGAAGTAAGTGTTCGAAATGTCCACCATTTTGTAAAATGCACTTTGCGGTTCTGGAACCCATACTTCTTATACATTTGCTTATTTCGTCTCCTTGAATACCTTCTAATACATTCTCAATCTTCTCGCGAAGAATCTCTATTGTCGGGTTCGGAGTATCATAAATTTAATTTTTCAGATATCCCCACAAATAAAAATCCAGCGGATTCAAATCCGGAGATCTGGCAGGCCATGCTACGGGACCTCTTGTTCCAATCCATGAATCGGGAAAAGTTCGATTCAGATAGTCTGTGACTATACTTGAGTTGTGTGGACCACATCCCTCTTGTTGGAACCATGGACTATTACACCGATACCGTATAGGAAGATCATCCAACATTTCTTCTATAATTTCTACATATTTTGCTCCGGTTAGATTGCCGTCAATAAAATAGGGTCCCAGTAATTTATTATTCAACAAACCACACCATATGTTCAAAGAAAAACGATATTGATGTCTAACTTCATGAATTAAGTGAGGATTTTCTGTGGCATAAAAATGTTTGTTCCTTCGATTGAACATGCCAGAATTTGTGAATGTCGTTTCGTCTCCCCAAATGATATTGTGCGCAAAATTGTTGTTATTCCGCACCTTCCGTTGAAACCAATTACAGAACTGCGACCTTCTCTCAGGATCATTGCGATATAGTTTTTGCATGGCTTGGTATTTATAGTCATGGTATCCGTGTCTCTTGAGTATTTTATTAACAGCACTTTTTGATAAATTGCATTCATTGGCCATAGTTCTCGATCCTATTCCTGGATTCATTCGAATTTGGGCCAGAACATTGATGTCATTGATAGGCTCGTTTCGTCGTACATAATTATAAGGACCTCTAGGTTAGTCGAATGAATTATGTGCAAGTAACGTTGTAGATAAACGTCGAAACATTTTAATATTTGGTGTTGTTCTTTCAGGATATAATTCACCATACCTTTGTTGTGCTTTGAACGAATTCCTATCTAGTTTTATGTACACTTCGTATATATCTCTCTTCTCTTCATTTGTTTATCTTACCATATCGAATAAGTAAAATTGAAATTACTCAGAAAAGTATTTGATGACAAGTTCTTGTGAGACAATAATAAACGAAGTGACAAATAATATGACATTGCTTGTTATGTCCTTTTTTATCCACGGCCTACTACTTGAAAATAATACATTCAATAAATGTAGAGTTGTGTGAAAAAAACAAGTCTATCAACGATATCAATGTTCTGACCAAAATTCAATTGAATGCAGAAAAAAAATCGAGAACAATTGTGGCCAGTGAATGCAATTTATCAAAAACCGCTGTTAATAAAATAGTCAAGAGACGCGAATGCAATGATTTTAAATTTGAATACCAAGCCTTGCAAAAATTATATCGTAATCATCTCAAAATAAAGTTCGATTCTGTAATTTGTT
This sequence comes from Cynegetis impunctata, assembly GCA_030704885.1. Taxonomy (NCBI): domain Eukaryota; kingdom Metazoa; phylum Arthropoda; class Insecta; order Coleoptera; family Coccinellidae; genus Cynegetis; species Cynegetis impunctata. The sequence continues at coordinate 86,507 of JARQZK010002177.1, read as the reverse complement.
TCAACGGGACAAATGACAAATCCAACAATAGTGATTCCTCGCGAGAAGATTGAGAATGTATTGGAAGGTATTCAAGGAGACGAAATAAGCAAATGTATAAGAAGTATGGGTTCCAGAACCGCAAAGTGCATTTTACAAAATGGTGGACATTTCGAACACTTACTTCATTAAAGTTCATCATTTACTTTCGAACAATCATTTAATTTGTCTTTCAATGAATGATAGTTTCGTTTAATTATTATGAATTAGGTTTTTCACCTCTTGACATTTGTAAATAAATATTACTTGTTTCTTGCATTGTTTGATTCTGTTACGTTCCATTCAGTTTAAGATGAGTAAGTTGATTTTCTTATCGAAATGTATTGCATGTTGTTAATTAAACTGAAGGTCAATGTAATACAGATCCGACCCAAAGAAATTTGGATAAGGATCAAAATCACCTGAAAATCAACTTTGAATGACATTGTATGATATGTCGTTGAATTCAGCGTTAAAAGTTATTTCGAAAAGTGTCATAAAATATGCAGGTCCGTATTGAAAAAAATGAGGTTGAGGGTGGCCCAGATCGTACGAAACGTTGGATACGAAATCTGATTACGTCAAATTGAGGATAATTTACTGTCAAATAAAAAACTCTTGTGTCATTTTTTGATGATATTCGAATTGAAGTGGGAAAAAAAGAATACAATCCCATTGAAAAAGTGGCCACTCTGTATATATATATATATATATATATATATATATATATATATATATATATATTATATATATATATATATATATATATATATATATATATATATATATATATATATATATATTATATATATATATATATAGAGAGAGAGAGAGAGAGAGAGAGAGATAAAGAGATATGAAATTGAGTTTTTGGTGGCAAGCATCATAAAAAAGTCATGAAACGAAAAACTATATTGGTCCTAGGTCCAACTTTGCTAATCGCACCCATTTTAAGCAGGTTTTCATAGTGAAAGATTTGAGATCTCTGAAATATTTAACCTGTCGTGGGATTGATTCAAATTTGGCAATCGTTATCAGGCCAAGCGCCGCGTATTTTTTTTCTGCAATCTTCCACAGAATTGATTTGACTGTTGAAACATGTTAAGGGGTGTGTCCTGAATATTAATCCACATTGGCGTTATGCGGGAGTGGTCGCTTTAGCCGCCATCTTGGAAAATATGTTTTATCAAATATCTCGTGATCTATGTATCGTACGACAAAAATAAGGAGAATTATTTTCGTAGATCATAACATTTTATACAACTTTTATGAATAATTTTTTTCTGTACAATGCATAGATTTTTATTTATAGTGCTCCGAACTTTCTCAAATTTGTTTATTGCTAAATATAGAGAAAACATTTCGTATCGCATGAAATGGCATAAGGTGTCCAGAAATTATTAATAATACTATTATTGATAATGATTAATGTTACTATAGTATTATTATATTTTTTATATTATTTTACTTTATATTTTATTATTCATAATATGAATTTATTTATTTTTCTTATGGTAGGGGAAATGCATTATGCACGGAATGACCAAATCCTGGATCCGTGATAAGATTGATTAAGTTGAATAATAATAATAATAAAAGTGATGAGAAGGAGATGGTAGAGAATGGGATAACAGAGTTGAATTGATGCAAATTAATGTTTTGAAGAAAAAACTAAAACATTTATTTTTAAATAAAACATTTATTTTTATATGAAAGTAGCTTATCTTATAAAGCAAGCCTCATTTGTTTCGATGATGAAGGAAGACACTCATCGCCTTGCAGATCTCCGTCTTCTGCCTCCGTTATAATAAGTGAAGGAGATGTATCAAAATTTAAGTCTTCACCAATTTCGTCTTCGATGGCATCCACTGCATCATCAGGCACATTGTCGCATGTTTATCCACTACAATGAGAACAAATAATTGAACATTTTAATCCAACTTTACGGCAATCACGGGTGGCCCCGCAATTTTTGGTGGATGTGCAGGAAATTATTTGTAGTAAATTTGACGGTGCGGGACCCATAGTAGTTTGAACTGGTTCAAGTTCGGTTGAAGTCCGCTTCCAATCCCATTTTTCTGGTTCATGGTAAAATGCAAGCCAAGTTTGAACCTGCTGATAGACTCTGAAGGAATGGTATCGTGTCGTATTTCGGGTTGGAGGTAGAAGTGATAGATTAAGCTTCGTCTTACCCGCCAATTTCCCGAATCATATGTATCGAAGAGCGTTAATAGACGCTTCAGATTCGTTAACTCCCTACAGCGCAATAAAAAAACGTTCTCCAGCATTAGCAGTTATGTTTGGATCAGCGTTCTTTTCGGTGAACAACTCCACAGTCTTCAATAGAGAATCGTTCTTTTGAAAAGTTGAAAGAACTTTGGTTTTCCCTATTTAAATGAATATGAAAGTGTGAAAGAATTAATAGTAGTAGGAGAGAGAATTTAATTGAACTCGAATATTTTCATTATTAATAACTGTTACGTTATGAAATACCGTCCACTGGCTGAACCAAATTCTAGCCGAGATCAATCAGTAAAGAAGATTCTATGATTCTATCACTTCAGATAGTAGGAGGGATAAACATTCATCGAAGCCGGACAACGCTAAACGATCTTGCTTTTCGATTTGGGGATTTGAGTTGATACAACGAAAGAATTATATTGTGAAGGCAAATAAGTTTTCACCTTACAGTTACCCCGACGTTTGATAAATTTTTGTTAATCTTTTGCGCTAGGAAGCGCAAAACCTCAGGATTTTCTAAAAACAGTTCAAAAACCTCAGGAGTCTGAATTGAAGAACCTAGGAGTTGGCAAATCCAATTAAAATTCCCAGGAACTTTCAAAAACCCCAGGAACTTTCAAAAACCCCAGGAACTTTCAAAACCCCAAAAGCTGGTAAAAGCTTTTCAAAACCCCAGAAGCTGGTGAAAGCTTTTCAGAACCTCAGGAGCTGGTAAAAGCTTCTCAAAAACACTAGAAGCTGGTAAAAGCTTTTCAAAATCCCAGAAGCTGGTGAAAGTTTTTCAAAACCTCAGGAGTCTGAATTCAAGACCCTAGGAGTTGGCGAATCCAATCAAAAAACCTCAGGAGTCCGAATTCAAGACTGTAGAAGCCGGTGGACAACAATTTAAGACCTCAGGAGCTGGGAAGAAGAATAACAGATTAGTATACTGATAAAGTAAATTAACTTTATTTATTTTTGATAATTTCATTCATTTCAATTATATTTTTCTGTAATCTTTGAAACAAATTCATCAAATAATTTTAATAGAGATTTTAGTAAAGTTGTATTGTTTCATTTTCTTATCTGAATAAATCATGTGAATTGTAACTAAATTTTCCAAACATTTGAACTAGTCGGAGCATTTATTTTGAGTAAAATATCCAAAATTCATTTTTATTATTTCACTAGGGGAATTCAGGTTACATAACCTTCTTAATTGAGATTGAATTCTCGCACATCACTTGGTAAAACATCGTAAAGAATAAAGTTTAAACTTCAAAATAAAACAGCACTTGGCTTAAGTGTCACTATATAAATAAAATCATTCATAAGGATAGTTAGAATTTATTTTCCAATATCGGCACTGTTTTCTTCACTTTCATGAATCCACTCACCCCGGTGTTATATACTTTACTTACAATACATCAAGTTGATTTCATGATGCGTCCATTCGTATCTTCACGCTGCTACGTTTAAGTTATGTTAGGGTACGAACAGAACGAGTAAGTCAAGGTGGAGGTGCAGCTCGCGGTCGCGGTCGATGTCGACATCTATGTAAAACAAACACATTGAGTTAAATGGGAGCGAACATAACGAATAAGTCGCGGTGGAGGTTTAGCGCGATGCCACTAAAGAAATTTACAGTGATGCTTTTGAAAATCAAATCAGTTTGTTTTACATGGATGCTTACCGCGCGGTCTACAAGAATGCTTCGCTGTGATTGGTGCGTTCAAGGCATTGTTGTCATCAACCTCAGCAGCTCGCATACAAGAAGTGTTGTGAATTATGAATTAACTATTGCATAACTAATTGAAAAATCGCTATAAAATTTTTTTGTCACTGAATTATTGTTCATTAGCTATTCAGTAAGTGCCTGAATTTTTTCATTCATTAACTTTCCTATTCAATATGGTGAAATAATGTTTATTGTTAAAGTGTTCAAAATGGCCGTGCCTTGCCAAAGCCAGATTAGCCGGTTTTGGCCGTATTTTCACCTTTCTGACAAAATTATAAATATTTATCCTAAAGTTTCGGAAGTTGAGACTCCACTATAAGAAATTTCCTTCTCTTTTCGAATCTTTTTCGAGACATGAAAATCTCAATTAGTTGCAGAAAACTGAACCTCGTTTTTGATCTTTCAGTAAAATGTTGATAACTTTCACAAATTTCGCAAACGGAACTGTGTTTTTTTTTTCAAAAAACATCTACATTCTATTCCGAACCGAATGACATATCGTTTTATGTTTTTCCGAGACTGTTGAAGAAAGTTGAACAAAAAAGCACTTGTTAACTAGACTACAGAATGATATCCGATTTAAAACGCAGTTTCGAATATAGAGATAGATTTCTATTACATATTTTATGAAAATAGTTGAAATACTTATTAATTTTTTTATTCAAACTTAAACTCTAGAAGTCGTTAGAAGAGTCGCTAGATTTTTTTGTCGCTAGACACATAATTCAAGCCGCTGTAGCAAACAAAATGTCGCTAGATCTAGCGACAAAGTCGCTAAATAGGCAACGCTGGCTCGACTAAGCATCGCTGGTAACCTCCTCGTTATGTGCGGTCGACATCAACCGGGACTTAACTAGTGGCATTCACTGCTAGCTACACCTCCACCTCGACTTACTCGTTCTGTTCGTACCCTTAGTAATTGAATAAGACATTACTTACCTTAGTTCAATTCAATCCAGAGTACAGTATTCAAAATTCTATTCAATAAGTTATTCATCTTAAAGATATCAAGATTCCTTTCAATGCTAAATTAATTTATTATGACGTTATCGACTTATTTTCCACGCCAACTGAAAAGAGCTAAAAATATTGTTAGGCGATATCTAAAGATGAACCCGAATGTAACAACTCAGGCGTTCATCGAAACAATGTCTGCCTTTAACTTATGTTTAAAACAGAGTTATTTCAAATTTAATAATATATTATACAAACAAGAAGACGGATTGCCCATAGGATCACCGTTATCGCCTTTGTTGAGTGAAATTTTCATGAATAATTTAGAAGAAAAAATATTCAATTCTGATAATAATTTAATTACTAATAGTAGGAAATCTCAAGCAAGGTCGACCTTCACTCATCTGCTTGCCGGATAAAAATAATTTCTTATCAAATAAAATATGTTTCTGAACACATAACGACATGGTTGCCGTAAAAAAAAGTTTATGGCTATAATTAATTAAAATTACAAAAAGTAATTTTTGTAATTTTAAGCTTTGGACGATGGGGCAAAAAAACCGCGATTTTATTCAAGCCGTTACAGGTTTTTTTCCCATATCTCTTAAACCATATGGTTTATGACTACTTGAAAGAACAATAGATTTCCTTCAAAAATCATTGGTCAACAGTATTTTCGATCCAATAATAACCAAAATAAATGAAGTTCAAAAAAAGGTAAAATTTCTCGAAATTTAAAAAAATGCAGATTTTAGGATAGTAAATTCATATTTTTATATATCTCTGTATTTTTACACATATTATGCATACCTTTTTACCACCCTCCTCAAAACCTTTCTTTTCTACCCCTTTCCCTCTACTCGTTTGAAGTACCCTCAAGATGTGCATAATGAGATGTTTTTTTTTATCATAAGAACGAGCAACAGTCTCATTTACATCAGCCACTTGTTCAAATTTCTCCTGGTTTTCTATATCTACTCTATATTACCTATTATCATTATCCAAAATCTATACTTGATCAGCCTGTCTTCATAGTTAAAGTTTCAAATGAGTTGGTAATCGCGCTCGCTTTGCTCGGGCGTTAAAATATCTCAACCATTAATCGCTGTCATTAATAAACTGGTTTATTAAATAACTATTAATGATTACCAACTCATTTGAAACTTTAACTATGAAGACAGATTTTTTTATGTTTGTCGTTTTTGAAAATCGAAATTTTTTTCGCCAATATGCATGACACTTGAATTTCCCAAATACCTACTCTTATATCTCGTTGGTCCAGAAGTTAAACTGTTAACACTTTCAGTTTTTCATTTACTGGTGTGTTATTATGTACCTAGTTGCTAAGAGTTTCTTAGTGTAGTAAAATGGAAAAATGTATGATGGAGCGTGGAAATGCTATTCTTCTTCTTAAAAAATTCAAATATTATAAGGGGAAGCAATTATAGAAAGGAGAAATGAAATGGCACTGCACCAATAGGAAATTTTTTGAACAGCTGTATTACATAAGGTTGGTGTATTTCATTTTGCTTGATAAAAGCCAAACTACATATGTTCGAGTTTCGCTCGAACGATTCCTTATTATTCACAATTAAATTAATATAAAATTCGATAATCAAATTCTGCATGATGCGCATATTTAACATAACTTACTCTCTCTCTTTCTCAAAAAAAGTATAAGCAGATGTTACGCATTAGGTACGGAGAAAATCACTCGCTTATAATACACAATCTCAAAATTTATACTCTCAACGAAAAGTTTAAGTCTAATATAACTACTCTCGCCTTTATACCTAAGCACAAGTTTGTGGAAATTATAGTTATCCAAATCATCACTAGTGTACACGCACAATATTTGTTGTCAACTAGAACCTAGAAAGAATTCTACCAGTCACAAACAAGAAATAAAGAAAGTTTGATGCTCTCCCTAGAGAATCAGTGAGTTTGATTCCGACCCTCCTTTATGTGCTAACTAAATTGCTACAACAAGTAAGGTCGACCATCACTCAGTTCTCTCATTAATTTTTTTTTAAAAAATTATGAAAAACTTCTCATATATCGAAGTATAGCAAAGAAAAGATATCCTCAGAATAGAAAGAAAAGAAAAAGTTTTTCAAAAATAAATTTATTAACATATGTTTAGTGAGCAAGTTATAAATATTTGTCTTAAACAATAAAGTAATAAGAAAGGTAATAAACTAAAAGATTAATAATCGTACATTATTCGGCATCAGAATCGCCAGAAGTTGTGTAATCTTGTGAGTCGGAATAAGCTTCTTCATTTTCAATTTCGGTTACTTCTAAATTATCTTCCATTTTTAAAGGAGTCTGATCTCCATCAACTCCTTTTGGTTTCAAATGACCATCTAGGAACCAACCACAATTCTCAGTGCTCAATTTTACACACTTAGGATCGGTTGCATGCAGCCACATTGAATTCACATAAATAGTGTGCAAATTTTTTTTTTAGTGATTCCCAGCATGGCGGTATCGTGTTTGAGTCAAAACTTCGAATTTTTTTGGGAACTTTTCATGTTTTTTTTTTCACAGGAAAGTTTTTTAGAAAAATGTGATATCTGGCGTCATTTACTCTGAAAGAATCTTCGATGCCATACATAGCCACCGTAAATTCCTGAACAGCATTCCTTTTTTCGGAAATAAAGATGTCGGCTTCATCAGTAAACAATTTTGGTATTTCTGGTTCTTCGAAAAAAGTTTGAACGGTATAACTTTTCCTTTATTATAAAAATCTGCCGTGTAATCGGAACCTGTATATGCATGGAAAGTCGACAGACTTAGGCGCCCTCTCGGTGTGTGTTCAGAAACATATTTTATTCAATAAAAAATTATTTTTGTCCGTTAAGTATATGAATGAAGGTCGACCTTACTTAGGATCCTCTGCTACGCATACTGGTTGAAAAATGTCATGAATCGAATCTTGCTCTTCATCCAGTATTAGTAGTAATGAATTTTAAAGGAAATATAGAATTGCTGAAAAAGCGTTGAAGTGATTGGAGTGATGTGAGTGAGAGAATCACTCGTTCTTATATTGAAAAAACTTGTCGCATTATCCACATGTTGAGGGTACCTGCGGTGAGGGGATAAAGAAGGAGGAGGTAAAGAAGGAAGGTTTTCAGTCGAGAGGTGATGAAGTATGCATAATATGTGTAATAGTATATTTTTCTCATTTTTAAAAATTTAACTTTTTTTTTTCGCTTGTATCTCGGGTATTATTGAGCCAGAAATACTTTCAATGAATTTTGAAGAAAATTTAATGACCGTTAACGATCTTGATCTTGCCAGGATTTTCGCTCAACCACATGTTTCAGAAGATATGGGAAGAAAACCTGTAACGGCTTGAAAAAAATCGCAGATTTTTTGCCCCACCTTCAAAAGCTCCGGGTCCTCGTGTTCGAAAACTCAGCAAAGACTCCCTCTGCCATCCCCAATTAATTTCTCAAAATTCCGTTAACTTCGGAATTGAGTCCAGCCCACTCCGATTATTTTAACAAGAATCCTGTACTATTTGCTCGCTTAAATTTTTTAATTTGAAAGCCTGGCAACCCATATTCATGAACAAATTTTTGCAGGCAACCCTATACTACTGCATTCGCAAAAAATTACCTTAATTTTAATATATATTTCGCTTGGCAAGCACGTCGGTGAATTTTGATAAAAAAATTACTTTTTGTAATTTTAATTAATTATAGCCATGAACATTTTTTTACGGCAACCCTGTCGGTGTGTGTTCAGAAACAAATTTTATTTGATGAAAAATTATTGATGACATTACAGATGAGTGAAGGTCGACCTCACTTGGGATCTTAGACTATCAGGTTTCATTATGGAGGCAGTATGTAGATGATATTTTTTGTATTTGGACCAGTACAAATAGGCAGTTAGATAATTTCCTTAAATAGATGAACACTTTCTAAAACTCGTTCAATTCACAGAAGAAGAAAAAAATGAAAAGGACACCTTGAATTTCTGATGTTCAGATTTCTAGAAATTTCAATTCTCTTACTTCCAACATTTATAGAAAACAAACCTTCAGATATACTTTAATTCTCAGTGACAGTAACAAATACATTAAAATAAAAATCAGTGCTTTTCATTCGATCATAAACAGGTTATTTACAATTCCATTATCGGAAACAAATTTCCAAATCGAAGTTAATACAATTGAATTATTAACCACTTATAACGGTCACGATGAAAGTCAATATATCCCATATTATAAACTATTAATGGAGAACAAAAATGCTTTATCATTTATTATATTCGGAATATGAGTAAAAAAAATTGTAACAGACTTTAAAACAATTTGTAAAAATGAAAAACTTGAATTTTTTCTTGGTCAATAATACGGATAAAACTATTATCGGAGTAAACAGTGGTGTTTACAAAATATTTTGCGACGAATGTCCTTCTTTCTATATTGGAAAAACAGGAAAAAATATAAACATTCGTGTTAATGAACACAAAAAGTCAATTTTACAAAATAAAAACACTGCTAAATTTAATCATTTCCTGGATTTCAACAAAACCCAATTGTTGCATTCAGGCAATAAAGGAAAGCGCCTTGACCTTCTTGAAATTCTCGATATAACTTCCACCCATAACAGTTAATTACCCCTTGTGTACCAACAGATTGATTTTCAGGTATATATATATATACATATATATATATATATATATATATATATATATATATATATATATATATATATATATATATATATATATATATATATATATATATATATATAAATATATACATATATGAAAAACTTGGTTCACGGAATGAACCGCGTGAAATATTTGAAAAATCTCGACGTTTCGGCTCCTTTTGCGAAGCCATCTTCAGGAGAATTAGAAGAGGAATAATTCAGAATCGTGGCCTCAATCTGCCTACTCCACGATTCGAATTAGGAGGAAACGGAAACAATACGACTGTTGACTCTGAAGAGTAGGCAGGTTGAGACTTCAGAGTTGACAGGAAGCAGTACGGTCATTGGAGTAGGCAGGTTAAGACCACGCAATCGTATTGTTTCCGTTTCCTCCTAATTCGAATCGTGGAGTAGGCAGATTGAGGCCACGATTCTGAATTATTCTTCTTCTAATTCTCCTGAAGATGGCTTCGCAAAAGGAGCCGAAACGTCGAGATTTTTCAAATCTTTCACGCGGTTCATTCCGTGAACCAAGTTTTTCAAACACTTCCGACCGCGGAAATCTTTCTAAACATATATATATATATATATATATATATATATATATATATATATATATATATATATATATATATATATATATATATATATATATATATATATATATATATATATATATATATATATATATATATATATATATATATATATATATATAAATATATATATATATATATATATATATATATATATATATATATATATCAATCTGCAGATTTTTCTATTTTTTTATTAGAACAATGGCAACATCAAATCCTTAAAAAAATCAACTTTTCTTTATTCTCTTAACAGCAAAGATATTTTGTAACCGTCGGAAGCCTTCAGAAGGACGTTTATTTTCAACCTGATCTCCTCTATCGTCTTATATTCCGTCTTCACGACGAATTTTCTCAAGGCCATAGCGAGGGTGGTTTTCATCGTCATCATTGCATATTTGTAACCTTAAATATTGTAAAAGTTTAGAATCATTAAAAAATCTTCGGGGATGTAGATTAAGGTAGATAAAGTTTAATTATTATTATTGTACAATTTCAAAATTGTTAGTGGTCATCAATTCGGCTGCCATATCTCAGAACACAGTAACTGTATTTTTGAAACAATGGAGAAAAATCAGTTTTGATATAATTTTTCAGCCTCTAGGAAATATCAGAGATATTACTCCAAAAATGTATAGGTAGCCAGATATGCCATATTGCAATGTTTTCATACTAATTTAGACATAATAATTCGGTCTTAACGAATTGCGGCAATTGGAAAACAAGGTTTTGTATGGGATTTTCGAGAACAAACATATATCAATACTAAATCAAAACGCAGTAACTATCTTTACTTTGTTTTTTATAATGTAAATTCGTTAAGAGTGTATAATTTTGAGGACACTAAATGCCCTTACTGCATTTTGGTGTAAAGAAAACAATAGGCAAGAAATTGTTTGTTTTTATTTGTGGTAAAACAAAGTCAAAAGAAGTTGCTTATTGCTATAAAATAAAAAGTATGTCTCTATATACCTCAAGAAAACTGAAAACTAGGTAAACTATTTCAACTAAAGTTTGTTAAGAAAGAGCTTTTGTACTTCCAAATCAAATCCCATTACTACTTGGTCTGCTCTAACTAGATCCGTGAATGATTCGTATTATGGCATTTTTTCCCAACACTCTTTCCTATTTAGAGGCATTAATGGAACCAATTCTTCTAAAATTGTTGCTTTCTTGGTTACTGCAATGCCTCGTTTAGGCAATATTTGTGGTTCGAAAGACAGAGGATAATGTTTTTTCTGTGAAAAATTCAAATCTTTTTATTCGTCCGCGAAATCGGTTTTATATTTTATGCTGTGGCTACCCTTCGTAAAACAAACTTGAACAAGGTCATTTATTACGGAGGATATCAGAGGATCTTCTGGCCTTTTAGTAGTTCTTTTTTTGCTGGGCCACGAATGAAATTCTTTTACCTGAAGAACATCCAATTTTTTTCTGGCAGATTCAATAAATTCTACTAGTTCCTGAAAGTCGTAGACGTTTCTTTTTCTTAGGATTTTCTGTCTCCTCTTGACAAGTGAGGTAAAACAATGATGGTGGGGTTAGCCTAACGTTAACTGATTTCCTAGTATAAAACACAGCATTTACAAAGCCCATACCAAAACCCAGTAACAACATGGATGTTACTTGGTTTCGAAATCAGTTTTGTTATTAACTGTGTTTTGCTCTGGTGTAATACTAGTCAAATGGTCAGTTACTGGGTTTTGCTTGCACTTTATTTTCGTTATTTATTAATCGATTTGAATGTGCGATATATCAAAATGTTCAGCAAAATACAGTGACCCAAAAAATCAAAACAAATGGATTTTGACAAGAATGTTAGTTACTGTGTTTTGAAATAGGGCAGCCGAATTGTTTATAATAGCTGAAAATATAATCCTAACAAATATTAATGTTTCTAATTTTTGGTAACTTTCAATTTGCACCATTTGTATATAGCTTTGTTTATTCTTCTTCATTTCATATAGCACTAAGCACGAAAATGAAGTTTTCAATTTATTTCAGCAAGTGGTCAATTGTTTTCATGAAGATAGGTTAACATGTGACAAAAATTGACATTACGATTCCTTCGAAATCCTCGGAAAAATCCAAATTATCATACATTACTACCCAAACAAGGATTGTTTTAGTACACAGATAGATCAAGGAGATATATACACCATTCATTGGAATTAAAATTGACTATCAACCAGGCGAAAATGTTTACCATCCTAGAATATGTAAGACAACACATAAGGGCTTAATCCGGTCAACATAGTTATATATGTTCAGGCTGCAAAGCACTCACATGCTTAGAGGTAATGTGCTAGCTGAAATTGCCGAAACGAATGACAGATACATCCCAATAGGATTTCACTATTCTGGGTACCAGGACATAGGGATATTGATGAAAATAAAAAAGTTGATGAATCAGCAAAACAAGGATCATCAGATTGTCGAAACCTAGTACTGAGGATATCAAAATGTAGTGTGTGAATCCAAGTCCAACAAGTCAATGCGTAGCTTTGAATCACAAGAGACAGTTCATTTTCGGTGAAGTACGGTTAAACCCACATTAAGCTAAAAACCTTTTTATTATCAAGGGCCGGACATACTAGTACAATGAACAAGAATAATGGATCGGTTAACTCAGACACTAGAGTCTGTCAAAAAAGCCAACAGAGGCTGAACTCAATTATTTCGGTACAGATGCCAGTCAGAAAAAAGATGAATTTCAGTCAGTAAAAATCTTCCCTAAGAGAGCGACTCTGGGTAGATTCTGATGTCCTATGCAAAATTTCCACCTTGAGATCTTACAAAAAAAGACCTTCTCGCATGTGGTTCATTAAAAATATCATAAACTCGATCTATTAGTTCAGGGAAAAAAAACGTAATAATTAAACGTTTTTAGTTTTCTCCTCGAAATTTAATGAAGATTACCTATGCAGTTTCTCGGTCCACACGAGAAGGGAACATAGCTATAAGGATGTCTTTTTGCCACCTCGTCTGGTAAAAATCTATCAGGATCAAACTTCAAGGGGTCTTTCCAGATCTTTGGGTTTCTCTGAACGCCTACTATGGCTAGAAACATCGAACATTCTGCCGGGATTTGATGTTCTCCTGAAAAATTTATGTCATCTCACTGATACTGAATGTGTTACAATAATAATTAATCAGTAGATAGACGAATATCGAAGAAATTTGGCATTTATATAAATATTATAATATGATATAACATTCTTATTGTGGAATACGATGAATGTGCTTAAAGGCGTTCAAATTAAAAATGAATCAAAACATTCATTCAATATTGCTTTTGTGTAGCATCTTGATGGTGCTATATATATATATATATATATATATCCTATATATATATATATATATATATATATATATATAATATATATATATATATATATATTATATATATATATATATATATATATATATATATATATTATATATATATATATATATATATTATATATATATATATATATATATATATATATATATTATATATATATATATATATATATATATCTATATATATATATATATATATATATATTTATTCGAATAGTTGTTGCCTGTGATCTATTTTTAAACTCTTGATAATTATTAGCAATAACAGGCTGGTTGAATCTTGAAAAACTCGATTTTAATAAAAAATTTGACGTTCCACTATGATATTCGTAATTGAAATTTCTTTGACATTTATTGATTTAAAAAATTGAAAAAACAGGGCTGCTTAGTATTATGCTATTCAGTTCAATATTACATTCAAAATTGTTATCACCAGATGGTAAGGGAAACCAAAGAAACCCTCACCTACGCAATGTTTGAAAATAATAATAAAAGGGTACTATTTATCTAACAACAAAGAATGGAGTCATGGGAAAACATTAAAGAAGTGGAGTAGAATTATCGGTATAGACGTTTATATGGAAGCAGCCGTTGACACGTGTTTCGGACTCTTTGGTCCTCATCAGAACGGCGTAGCCAAGTATTGGATTGAAAATTTGAAGATGAAAAAAGTACAACATACCATACCGGAGAGTTCAGACAATAAACCACAATTGTGTGATTATCTTCCGTATCTAAGGATTTTGTTTGTTGTACTTTTTTCATCTTCAAATTTTCAATCCAATACTTGGCTACGCCGTTCTGATGAGGACCAAAGAGTCCGAAACACGTGTCAACGGCTGCTTCCATATAAACGTCTATACCGCTAATTCTACTCCACTTCTTTAATGTTTTCCCATGACTCATTTCTTTGTTGTTTAGATAAATAGTACCCTTTTTATTATTATTTCAAACATTGCGTAGGTGAGGGTTTCTTTGGTTTCCCTTACCATTCTGGTGATAACACATTTTGAATGTTAATATTGAACTGAATAGCATATACTAAGCAGCCTCGTTTTTTTTTTCAATTTTTTAAATCAATAAATGTCAAAGAAATTTCATTACGAATATCATAGTGGAAAACGTCAAATTTTTATTAAAATCGAGTTTTTCAAGATTCAACCAGCCCTGTTATTGCTAATAATTATCAAGGAGTTTATAGTAATAATATATATAATATAATATATATATATATATATATATATATATATATATAATATATATATATATAAATATATATATATATATATATATATATATATATATATATATATATATATATATATATATATATATATATATATATATATATATATATATATATATATATATATATATATATATATATATATATATATGATTGGGAGTTTACTTAAACTTTTTTGCAAAGGATAATGTATTGTTTGTACCCTGTTCTATTATAATGAGAAGTAGGCATAGAAACTACAGAATAAATGAAAATTTTAGGATGAAAAAATCCTGGGCTTTAGAAACTCACCAAGGTCTACATCCTTGTCGTTAACTCTCATCACAAAGGGAGCAACTGGGAATATGCGAAGGGTTTCTTTGATGAATCTCTCCAGTAGGTCCATTCGTGACATATCTTCAGGTGTGACATCCCTGTCCTCGCCGAGAGTGTCGAGCACTTCTTCCCGAATTTTATCCTGTGAATAAAACCGCCACTATAGTGGAAACGTAGGACAATTAAAATTTGTTACCTGCAATTCCGGATGCATGCCCAGCATGGTGAAACAGAAGCTGAGGGTCGTTGCTGTGGAGTCAACGCCCTGAGAAACATAAGAATTAGCAGCAGTCGAAGTATGTAAGATTTACTTATTTCAATATGACTCAGTTCTCAGGTATATGATTCAGAGCCTCTTACGTAAGACAGAATTCGTTCATTCGTAGTCTTATCCTTAATTATGCGGACCATACTATGAGTGCATATTTCTATTTGTTCTGTTTTTTTTTCGTGTACTCAAGTATTCTGGGAGATGTTATGTTTCCTGAATTTGATTTTTCTGGGTAGTTCGGGTTATTTTTTTCCTCTGATGTGGTGCTTCGTATTGATATTTTTATTTTCTCTTAACCGCACATTTATAATTTTTTCGGGGAGTGTACAATCGATAAACAAACTGCGTTACTAAGAGAAGCCTATTTTTTAGATCTTAAGTATAGTTTTGCGAATTTTGATTATCTCCAACATCATGTATAAAAAATTTATTGTTTTATTTTCAAAGGTAACACAGGGTTTCAGGGAGAGTAAAGGACTTTTCGGGGGTGTTACTGGCGTGTGATGGGAGTACTAGGGGGGTTGTGAGTGGCTATGGATGAAAGACCACTAAGTCAGGGAGCGAATAGAAACGAATTAATAATAAGAAATTAAGCAAATGACAAAAATAACCTTCTACTAGGACATCTGAGTGTAAGATTCATCAATACGGGTTTTTAGGAACTGAGACTTGACTGAGTACAGACACTTATAGTTCCTATTTCAGCATACATTGATACAGGCTTCTGAAAGAGGATAGAGAGGGTAGAGCAGGTGGTGTGGCAATATATAGAAGAAACTTTATGCAATTTGAAAGAATCAGTAGAGAAAACTATTTGTTTGAGTATATTGCCATTTTCTTCGCCAGCAATACAAAATAGTCATTTACAATATTAGTGTTGTAGTGTTCATATTACAACACGAGATGTTTAAGTTGAACGGAGCGTTAGCCGAGTTTGATAAAACATATAGTGTAGTAATATGAATTCACAACAAGAATATTGTACAAACTTTCATATACTTTCATCTATGAATAAAAATTTTGGCAAAAGGCATTTTTAAAAATAAAAATGGACCTGCTATTGAGTTTACTAATCAAGTTTTTTATGTTACCTTTCGCATGGTTACTGTCAGAACTTTGTCAAAAAAATCCAAAAATATAAAAAGCGCTTTTCAAAATTCGCGATTCTGATGCAAGTTTACCCTATGATATAGAAGCAGCGGCAAACGAAGCGATCTTAAGTTTAGTTCCGAGAAAATTCAAGGCGCGGTATGAGTTGGAGTACCAGAAGTTTGAAGAAAGCTAACAAAATAAAGGAGGTGCTGAGAGAATCCTTTTGGGTTATTTTTATGGGAAACAACGCTCCCAGAAACATTTACACTATGGACTCACTACTCAATATTGAGAACTTTGATTTCAGTCAAGAAAAATCAATATATAAGCAGATTTTCTCAACTAATCGCTTTTTTGAAAAAAGTTCATAGGGTTTCAAAGCCCAAAGTCCAAAGTTTTCACAAAGGAAAATGTATGTAAGTTTCTCAGTACTGCAGATGATGATACATATTTACTTATGAAGGTTGTTATGATAATCGGCATTTTTGGGGCTTGTCGGCGCGAAGAGCTAACTAAGTTAATGTTGGACCATATTGAATACAATGATTTGTTCATAAAAATTGTAATTCCATGCTCGAAAACCAAAATTATCCGAGAATTTGTTAAAACAGAAGGAAATGTGACAAGTGTCAACTGTTTAAGTATTTTTCGAAAATATGCTAAACTTCGTCCTCTTAATGCAACTCGCAGGAGGTTTGTTGTATCATACGGAAAAGGAAAATGTACCTCCCAGCCTGTACCAATTATTAGTTTTGGAAGTATAACAAAAAAGATTGCAACAAAACTTCGATTGAAGAATACACTGGGCATTGTTTTAGGAGGTCCTCAGCCACCATTCTAGTTGATGGTGGTGCAGATATGCAGATGTTAAAGCGCCATGGGGGCTGTAAATCCTATTCCTACGGCAGAAAGCTACGTTGAGAATTCTTTAGAAAATAAGAAGCAAATAGCAAAGAAGATCATGGGGTCAGACAAGGATTTAACGATTGGAAATTCGAGCATAAAAGGCTCCATTACATCCATTTCTGGTATACAAATTTCTAACTGTAAAAAGTGTATTATTAATGTTTATAATAAACAAGTTGAGTGTTATAATTCAATGATAATCAATTTCAATTATTAATTGATAATTAATTTTATAATTGTTAATAATGAATAAATCATTCTTTTAAAATGTGTGGAGGAAAACTTGGAGGACCCATTATGCCATATTTCATCGAAATTTGTCAGTATCATTTTAGTAGGCGTTTTCAATATAAATTTGCTCAGAGATGATCTATATTCTCGTAGGTTGATCAAAATTTCGAAGATTAATTTAAAAGAGGAATATTTTGTATAAAAGTGTATAAATCATTCAAAGAAGCCAGGTGCTTTCGACTTTCATCTTCATTGCTTCCTGCTTAGTAAATAGGGGAGCGCGGGGTACGGCGGTCATAGGGGCTCAGTGGTCATGTTTCAAAATAAAATAACTATTTATTTGGATCAGGGCGCCATCTACTGTAGAAGGTGCCTGATGTTGAGACCAATACGGGAACCTATAGTACTGACCATTTAGAGCATTTAGTTTCGAACCATCAAGGCGACCTACACCTGCATTGTGAATTATTTAGTGTATCAACATTGCAAATTGGTGATTATTGAAGAGGTGAGTTGTTTTTTCAAATAATAGGTCAAATATTCAGGGTTATCATGACAGTTTCATCAAGTTTATAAATTAAGCAGCATAAATTTGAGTTTCCACTAACATTTTTTTTGGTAAGCTTACTAGGGGCACAATGGTTAGCCATACTTGGGGGTACAGTAGTCACTGCTTGTCAGTGAGATGCAGGGGTGACCACTGTGCCCCCGTTTGGGACGTAAGATATTGTTATTGTATTTTGTTTCACGTTACAGCATTGAAAAATGGTTGAGAATAGAAAAAGAAAAACCACAATTGGTCTTACAGAACCTGACATAATGTTATCAGCTATCCGGAGCCATTTAGATAGTAGACTTTCTATTAAACAAGCAGCTGTTCGCTACAATATATTCAGAACAATTTTTGCAAGATATATAAAAAAATGCAAAGATCTAGACATTGATTGGAAAATGCAACATCAGCTGATCTTCCAAGAATATTTCCAAACTATAATGTTCGACAAGTATTTACCGAAAATGAGAAAGCCATATTAGCTGATTATTTGCGAAAGTATTCACTTCTGCATCATGGATTACAACCCACAGAGGCCCAAAAAATCGCGTATGAATTTGCTGTGGCTAACAACAAAGTTTTCCCAACAGGTTGGGAAGAAAACAAAAGTGCAGGCAGAGATTGGTTCACTTCCTTTATGAAGCGAAATGAAGTTTTATCCTTACGTACACCAGAGGCGACTTGTTTGGCAAGGGCCATGGGGTTCAATAAAGTTGTGGTTGAAAAATTCTAAAACAACGTAGAAGAACTATTTCAAAAGCACAGCTTTGGTCCAGAGCAGGTATATAATATGGACGAAACAGATTTCACAACTCTTCAACAACCCACGAAAGTTATAGGGGAAAAAGGTACAAAACAGATTGGACAGATTACATCGGCAGAAAGAGGTTGTCTCGTAACGGTGTGTTGTGCTGTTAATGCCATTGGTAATGTCATTCCACCATTCATGATATTCCCAAGAGTTCACTTCAAACAGCACATGATTAAAGGTGCACCCCCAGGAACTGAAGGTCGAGCCACCGCCTCAGGGTGGATTTCAAGTGAAACATTCATTGAATGGATGGAACATTTTATCCGTTTCAGCAAGCCAACTAAGGAATTACCAATACTTCTCGTTATGGATAATCATAAAGCACATATATCCTATAAAGTAGTAAAATTGGCTAAGGAACATGTTGTACTTTCGACTCTGCCTCCTCATACCAGCCACCGTTTGCAGCCATTGGATAAGTGCTTATACGGACCACTAAAACGGTACTATAATGATCGTTGCAGATCTTGGCTTCTAGATAATCCAGGTAAAAAAATAACTATATATGAAATCGCTGAAATATTTGGTGAAGCCTATCCGCTGGCATTCACAACAAAGAATATAATCATGATCATGAATTTTTAGCCGCTTCTGTTACCGATACCGATAATCTAATAGCAGAAGCTCCTAAAAATACCAAACTAATAGATGAACAAAGCACTAGTCAAGTTTTACCAAATACCAGTCAAGATGTACCAAGCACTAGTCATGATGATCCAAGAGCCAGTCAGGTTGTACTGAGTACCAGTCGTGATGTACCGAGCATCAGTCAAGGAAGTAGCAGTCAAGAATCTGTTTCTGAACGTGATTGTAAAACCCCTACAGATGCGATAATAAAGGCAGTTATAACACCAGCCATGATTAGGCCTTACCGAAAATCTTCAGGTTTGTCCAAAAACCGTCAAAATAGAAAGAAAAAAACTACGACAGTTTTGACGGACACCCCAAATCTTAAACAACTTGAAGTGGACTTTGATAGAAAAAACAAATTACAAGTTGAAAATGCTAAAAGAGCAATAAATCCGGACAACACGGTTTAAACAACTAAGAAAAAGAGGACGAGAACCATTGCTGATGAAACTAGCAGTGAAAGTGCAGGAACTTTGGAGTTAATTGATTCAGAAGATGACATAGATACTGAGGAGGAACAAAATCATTTATATCCTATAGAGACAAATGATGAAGGCAGTTTCATATTAGTGAAGTTTTTAGGAAAAAAAATATAAAACAATTTGTTGGAAAAGTATTGTCAATCCGCAGCAGTGAGGAGTTTGTAGTCACATTTTTGAGACAAAATCAAAATCATTTTGTTTTTCTACTGATTGAGGACGTAGCAATTGTTGAAAAATCCAACATTGTTTATCACCTAAACAAACCCATCCATTCAGGTGGAGCTAGTCGTACTCAAAATATATTAAGTTTTGACATTAATTTGTCAAATTTTATCATGGGATAATGATACCTAAAAATTGGATCTTCTTGGATCAGAGAAATATTTTTGTAGATTGGAATTTATTTTTGTTTTTATTTTTAGATACTCACCTTTGAATAGACTTCAATCATTTTTAATATTTGTGTAGTGACCAGTGTACCCAACTAATGTGACCACTGTACCCCGATATGGGGGTACACTGGTCATCTTTTTAAAGAAAATATATTGTCTTATAGTATGTAGTGGGTTTGATTCACGAAATTGCTATTCTAGAAAATAAGTCTCAATACCTCATACTTTGCGCATGTAGTTGCAAGTTAATGAAAATATTCTCAGTTTTTTCAAAAAAAATTAAATACGATAAAACTGACCACTGAGCCCCGCTCTCCCCTACTCCAATTGAATAAGGAGATCATGATCTTAAAAAGGTATGGATAAATTGGGTATGAAATTTGGAAAAACTTGAATTTTGAGTACTTACAAATTCAGGAAGATATTTCGATTTGTGAAGACATCACAGTTACAAGTATTAACAACATTTTCAGGCCAGATTTAAACAAAATAAAGTCCAAAAACTAATCGACCACGTGGACATGTCTGATCAACATGAAGATAAACAATTAATTATGAAGTCAATGAATAAAATTTTTTGATACTAACCAGAGTTAGTGAATTAAAATGAAATATTTGAGCAAAGAAAGGGTGCAGCATGATATAATCAAAAAATTAAGATGAAAAAGAAATATGAATTTAACCTAAATAAAAATCTTATGGAGAGGGAGGAAATCTCTGTCTAAGTTTACTCGAGAATTCAAGCAATGTCCATTATTGAAACGTTCTCAAGAAATTTCCAGTTCCTCAACAAAATCCAATCTGAGAAAATTTTTATCATCAATTTGGTGTGAAATTTTGGAATTATTATATGGGCTTAAATTATGATTCTTGAATTTCAAATGATTCCCAAATGCTGACTTGGGGAGCGTTCAAGTATTACGTAACGCAGTTTGGGGGGTGGGGGGGTCTTGCAAAACGTTACGAAGCGTTACATGGGCGGGAGGGGGGTTCGAACAACGCATCACTTTCGTTCATGTTTTACGGGGAATCCCTCGATTGTATTGTACGTCAGTTTCTTCCAAGTTGGCAACCTTATCCTTTTATGTTTTATGGAGAATACCTCGACTTTATTCGTCGTCATTTTTTTTTGTTCCCGTTGTCAGTTTTCGTTTAGTTTTTCAAACACGTAATACACAGAAGCACATTGCTGTAGTCAGTGTTGTAGATATACTGTAATGTTCTCAGAAAAGGGAAATTTGCATCATCAGCTGTTTTTGCCCTATAAAAGCTCTCATGCTGACTAGTGCCAAAAACTGCCAACGAAATTTAAAAAACGGCTAAAAATGGTATAGCGCCCACGTCCGTGACTCGCAATATTTTTTGTAAGTAATTAAATGCGCTTTCGAATCCTGCTGTTCCATCTTGAGGAGTGCTTTGAAATCATTCTTTCCGAAGAATACTTTCCTGCCGCCACCCTGCCGATGCCAAATCCTTTAGACCCCAATAAAGCTCTCGGTACCTAGTCATCAGCTAAACAAAGAATCATGCAAGTTTTCACTTCTTCTTGTGACCATCAATACAATTACTATATATATATATATATATATATATATATATATATATATATATATATATATATATATATATATATATATATATATATATCATACAAAGACATGAAACGAAAAACTATCTTGGGGTCCTAGGTCCAACTTTGCTAATCGCATCCATTTTAATAAGCAGGTTCCCAAAGTGAAAACCTGTTAATAAGCTAAAATCAAATAATGCATGAGAAAAATAATGGTGGATAAAGCTAAAAATGTCTGGACAGGGCCAAGTCAGGACAAAGGCATAATTAAATGTAAGATTAGTAATGAAAGTTTATTAGGACAAATTTGAGCCCATTTCAACATTTTACATTATGTATGATTATTTATTAAATAACAATAAAATAAACATTATACGCATGTATTGCGGGTGAGAAATCTCTTGTTTTGTTTATTATTAACGAAAACGCGATTTAAACAATAACATAGGTATTTTAGCGACTTTCAGGTATTTTGCGCAACATATTTGTGACTTTTAGGTAAAAATGGTCACTTGGGTTTTACGTAACGTTTAGGGAGGGGGAGGGAGGGTTAATGTGAACGTTACGGCGCGTTACATAGGGGGGAGGGAGGGTCAAAAATCTTCAAAAATTGCGTTACGTAATACTTGAACGCCCCCTTGTCAGGTTTTTTCAAGTGTTCATTGATACGAGTTATGAGAGGCGTGCTAGTTCGACCTATGTAGGTAGCAGAGCAATCAGAACAATTAAATCTGTAAACACCACTTCTATGTAGAGGAAAGTCGCCTAATATGGGGGTAGTGCCTAATATGGGGTACTTCAATTTTTAGCAAGTACTTGTGTCGACATCTATTGTGAACATTAAAAACTAACCGCCGACTTCCTAGAAAGCATCCATTCACGTTTCGGAACAAACACGTGTTCCGTTTCGACGATTTAGGTTATGGTAATTTTGTGTATAAATTAAAGTTTTTGGAGACTGTTGCATTTTAGATATTTGGAGTAACTTGAAGGTAAGTTCTTAAAAATTTAATAATATGATTCAATATAGAATTTAGCGTAGTTTATAGAAATGGTTCTGTTTTTTTAAGATAATATCACAGTTTTTTCAAAAAAATTCCCCTTTCAAAAATCTGATTTGCTCGTTATATGGGGTACCTATCAATTCCTAATTCGGGGTACCCCATATTAGGAAACTGAGTACTTTTCGATGTAAAACCAAAGTATTTTCTTTCAGATGCTTAAAAAACGAAAAGTTTGGAACAAAGAACAAATGATTTCAGCAATTTTAGCTGTTCGACAAGAAGAAATGGGCTACATGAGAAGTGCGCAGACCCACGGTGTACCTCAAATGACCTTAGAAAGGTACGTAAAAATGGAGGGAATGCCTGAAGACATTGTGAATTCTTCGTTAGGACGAAAGATATTCTTCCCACAAGAAATGGAGTCAGTGCTCGCAAATCACTGCTTAGAAATGGAAAGAAATTTTTTTGGAATTACTCAAAAAGACGTGTGCAGACTGGCATACAGCTTATGCAAGGCTAATAATATAAAAAATCCATTTAGCGTAGCAAAAGAAAGTGCTGGAAAGAAATCCCCTGAAAGACAAGTTACCCCTCCAAGACAGCAAACCGCTGAGAGACACGTTACCCCTGAGAAACAGATTACCCCTGCAAACTTGATGCCTGTTCCTACTGCTTCAAAAGGTATTATTAAAAAAATAGTTCAAGAAGTGAAAAAGCTGCCGTTATAACTAGCACTCCATACAAAGAGCAATTAGAGGCCAGCATAGAAAAAAGAAATTTACCTTCAAGTTCGGACATCAAAAGAAAGATTAGTGATTCAAAACCAAGTCAGCAGAAAAAAATTAAACCTACCCAAAAGAAAAAGTCAGTTGATGAAGAAAAAGCAAACACACGCAAGTTGGTATCCTGGAGTTCTTCTTCAGATTCGGCCTCTGAACCGGAGTATCAAGATTCAGATGACCAGCAGGTAGAAAACTTTGAAGATGCCGTTTGTATTTTTTGCGAAAATCCGTTCTCTGAAGATGTAAGAGGCGAAGAATGGGTAATGTGTCAGAGCTGCTTCGAATGGGCTCTTTTTGTTTGACATACTTTTCACATTCCCATAAATAAATATTTCTCAAAAACAAACAAAATAATTTTACTTGTTTTCAGGTTTTACATATCAAATTAGGTACCCCATATTGCGAACAGAGTGCACCCCATATTAGGATATCATATGCCCCTAATATGGGGTGAGCACATTTTTTTAAAATTCTGCAAATTTTCATCTGATTCTTTTAAAAACTTGTGTCTTCTTATTAAATGCTTGATAGTATATCCAACGAAATATGAACTATGAAAATAATGCTTGAAACTACCTCCGTTCTTTTAATATGGCGTTTTGAAAAAAAGTACCCCATATTAGGAGACTTTCCTCTAATTTGTTGATTTTATCTGATTAAATAGAAGTGGTGTTTTTTAAATTTAAGTTATAAACGAACCGACTAGATTTAATTTTTCTACTAACAACGAAAAACTGTTAGAACTTATTATAATCAGTAAAGATATTGTCAAATATATATCTAATAAGCCAACAAATTATTTTAATTTAAATTATTCTATTAAATCGAATGGAATAATTCGCGAGGTAACTTCAGCTTTGGCGTCTAGCTCACTTTCGCTCTGGAAGCAAGTCAGCATTTTCTTCGATCAAATAGTCACATACGCCAAACAATTAAATATCGTGAAAAATTCAAAATCAAATCAGTTCTCAGTTTTCGACTTTCAGTTCAGTTCTTCAAACTTCAGTTTTTCCAAATTTCCATCGTTGTTGAAAACTCACCGAACACGATGTAGACAAATTGATATTTGCCCCGGCTCAGTTGTAAGGTATATAATATAAAAATGTAATGATGGTATGTAGCATAAAAATGTAACCATAATTGTGAACTCTCCTTTATATATGATTGAATCCGCTTAGATAATAATTAATTGATTGAAATATGTTATTAACGAACCTCGTATACAAACGACACAGTCAGGATCTCTACTCATATCATGATGTATCATGGATCATAATTTTGTATACTCTTGCCTAAAAATTCTTAAAATTAAATCTTTGAAAAAATTATCAAATTTCGAAATTAAAAAACGTGAATTATAATTTGTTTTTACAGGAAGGCCATACAATAAAATGGGACGAAGTATATGCGGAATCAGATATAAATAAAAAAGTAGAAATTCTTAGCAAAAATTTGTAAAACATTCTGAACAAATAAGCTCCAATAGAATATAAAACTATAACTGAAAAACCATACCTTCCCTAGATAACGGACACTATAAAAACATTGATTAAGATAAGTGATAGAGCACATAAAAAGTACCTCCGAACAAAGTTACATTTACAATACTATAGACAACTGAGAAATTTCACTAAGCACTCTATTATAAGGAGAAATACAACTTATTGCAATACACTTTCGGATTAGAGAGGGAAAGAGTTCTGGGATATAGCAAGAAAGCTTAACTTGACATGCAATAAAAATATCACAGAAATACCGGAAGATCTTAAAAGCCCTCATAAAATAAACAGATATTTTTCATCCAGAGAGTACAAAACAGTTGCATGAGGTTTTCGTATCTGATACCATTTCGAAATTATATAACGCCATCACTGAATAGTAATTAAATTTTAAACATGGCTAACAGAAGGAAACTTCATATATACACATTCATTCACAAATGTCAGAAAAATGGTAAACCAAAGTACTTAAACACTAAATTTCTCTCTTTAGCACGTACTCAAAGAACAGCAAAAAGCCAGCATTTTTTGATATCTAGAAACCAAACTGCGGCATATGAGAGGTCCCTTACCTCTGTGGCCATTAAAATGTGGCATACCTTGTAAAAAATTCAAAACCGAAGTATTTCTCAAAGTTAATCGAGCAAAAACTATTACAAGAGCAACTTAGTCTTTAAGACACAATATTCTTCGCAAAAACTTATAGTGTAATTTTTCATTTGTTGTTTGCAATTTTTGTTCTAATTATTTTTCGTCGTTTCGTCATTGTCGTGGGTTGAGCAACGACAATGGTTCAGGAATGGGGAGTGCATATAATATTCTCCTTCCCTGTGTTGTTTGTTCGTGGCTGTTTACCCCTCATTCCTTCAGCGGGCTAGATGAACTCCTGTCCTCCTGGATAACCCCTATCCTGTAGTTAATTTTTTTTTGGTTTAGTTTCTGAGTTCAATAATTTTTGTTTTAGGATTTCTTTCATTTGCCTTACTTTCATGTGGGTCGAATGTTATCGGATTTTATAATATAA
The DNA here is from genome assembly GCA_030704885.1 of Cynegetis impunctata. NCBI lineage: Eukaryota > Metazoa > Arthropoda > Insecta > Coleoptera > Coccinellidae > Cynegetis > Cynegetis impunctata. The sequence continues at coordinate 60,158 of JARQZK010002177.1, read as the reverse complement.
TAATATATAAGATGTCCATTTTTGCGAAATAGTTATAGGTCAAATTGCAATTAGAAATATTTTTGAGGAATTTGGCAAAATAAGCATTATGAATTTGAATTTGACTTTCAAGTCGACTTACCGCCAAAGTAAACGTGTAAACTTCTTGTCTGATTTCTTCTTCCGTCATTTTTGAGCCCTCGTGATTAAGCTGCAGTAGAAGGTTCAAGAAAGATTTCGTTTCGAGTATCTCTAGAACGAAAATAATTAAATTAAGATTGTAAGTAAACCCGAAATTCATTCGATTGAACAATCATAAAATTATTTGCCAGAGTCGATAAATTCAACTACGTGAAAGCAACAATTTTGAAATGTTTTAGTATGAATCTTGACTATTACTTATTAATATCACAACAAGTATAATGTGGCCGTACAGGATACGGATAGCTAAAGCTGAATTAACTAGTTTCGTGGAAACTAGCCACGTTTGAATTTTATTAAAATCATCTTCGGTGTTCTGGAAGAGCGATACGAATATAAAATAGAATTCAATATTGACTTTGAAAACAGCATGAGGCTTCGATGAAAATTGGCAAAATAAGAGTTATGAATACATTATGAAAAATATACCGTCTTCGTCTATTTCTTCGCCCTTTTGCAACTTCTCCATCTTTTCCAGGAATTGTTGACGTTTCTCCTTAACCACCTGTTGAGACAAAAAAAATGGTTATTATATGTCGGATCGGAAATCTGAAGTTTTACTTTGTTGGTGAACTGATGGAACCTTGACAGGGCATCTTTCAAGGTTTTCGCCATTTTCGTCATGTTGAAAATAAAATCGTAACGATACCATATTTGTACAGCCTTGATGAAAAGGATCATCATGGCACTAAAAATCATAATAAAGAATAATATTAGCAGCAGGATGAAAAATAAATTTCTTGATATGAAGTCATTTCCATGAAACTCGAAATGGAAAATCTTATAGTTGAGAGAATTATACACAATTTTCTATTTTTCCGGGCAACGTTTCGCCCCTTTAAAGGCTTCTTCGGGCAATGACACTGAAAATAACTTGAAAAATTATTCATTTTCAACAAAATAGGCATCTGTATAAACGGAAGAAGAAAGTAAGTAGAGGTCATCTCAGAATGTGTCCTAATGGTAGTCAAATTTTGAAAAGATAATTCTGCCTTTATTCAGGGAAATCAATATTTCGAAAAACAATAATGAAAAAGTGAATTTTTTCTGATAAACGTTGAACATGATTTTTATTATTCTCATGATTTTCGAAACTAATTTTATGTTCGTCAATTCTTATGCTGAAGTTACTGTAGGTTCTGTTAATGTAGATTTCGCTGTCACTAGGTACCATATTTCACTTTGTAAACTTCTAGTTTATCAGATGAATAATTGATTTTATATTTCTTGTTGAATGAAATATAAACAAATTCAAAATTAATATGTATGATAATTCACTGGTTCACAAATTGAGATGTGGTATTTTCAAAAAAAATATGATTTTGAATTGCTTAGGTCACTATCTGGTTGAAATTCATATCAATATCATCAGAAAAATACATGATTGATTTTAAAGATTACTATTATTGAAATTTAGTTGCAGCGTTTTACAAGATAGCTCAATTAGAAAGAACATAATCAATATTCAATAAATTTTTATTTCAAGGTTATGAAAATGAACTTCCATAGTTCATTCATAAATCAACAAATTTTTGGAAGAATATTTATACTTACGTTTCCATCCATTCGATTAATCCCGAATAATTGATCTGGCTTTCAACTTTTACTCCCATAGCCGATTCTGAAAATGTATTCAATTACAATTCATCTTTTGGAGGTATCTGCCACTATTATTTGTGCAGTTCTTCACTTCTTTACACAATAGTTTTGAAGCACAAAATCAAAACATGAATCGAAAAAGCACGATGTATCAGCTAGATTTATTCCATCATATTAATGAAGGTTTTTTCAGGACGTTTAATCTGCACAAATTCCACACTTCCGGACGCAATGCGTAACGTTTATTAGATGACCCGTGGACCTATGGATGGCACTGTGGTTATGTGGTTTGTTCATACCACAACGCCTTGAACATAAGTGCGGTACTGGAATTGATAATCCTAACGGATCTCCTATCCAATATATATATATATATATATATATATATATATATATATATATATATATATATATATATATATATATATATATATATATATATATATATATATATATATATATATATATATATATATATATACTATATATATATAATATATATATATATATATATATATATATATATATATATATACAGGGCCGGATTTAGGCATGGGCCACATGGGCCCGGGCCCAGGGCGGCAAATTTTTAGGGGCAGCAAATTTTGAAGGCCAGTTAAATTTTGCTAAAAACTCAAGAGCGTTTTATGCAGAATCTTTGTTGCTGTCACAATTGAACATATATATTTTGTCCAAAGATCTCCAGAAAGTATAACCAAATGTAAGGGTAACTCTTAAGATGTTTTTGTGTACACCAGCCAGCAACTGTGCAGCAGACGTTCATTTTCTACTCTTTCACGAGTAAAGAATTATTTAAGATCAAATGTTGGCCAGAAAAGGTTAGTTAACTGAGCTATTTTAACCATAGAAGAAGAATTGAGAAAAAAACTTGACGTGTAAGCTTGACTTTAATGATGTCGTTGATACATTCGCTAATATTAAAGCTAGGCGTAAAAAAATCTGAAAACTTGAGTTTGAACTTTTTGAAAAGTTTCACTACGAATTGAATGATTTAGTTCTCAATAAACAATTTTATCATTGAATCATTTTCGATTTCTCAATTTCCTGATGTTACAATCCACTTTGAAGAAAAACAAATTGATTTTTTTTTACTTTATGTGGTTTCAAAATAAGTGAAAAAAATATTAATTTCTGAATGGTTGGTAAACAATAATGAGACAAGAAACAATATGAAGGACTACTGGTTTTTTTTTAAATCTCGTCGGCAACAAGTGACGAAAAATGTAACTTTTCCTTCAATCCATATTTTTCCGTTAATTATGATAACAATAATTGTACTATGTTTAGTTTAACATTTAAAACGATATCTCGAGGTGTAAAAGGAAATCATAGATTCTCTGTAAATATTCCACATAACAAAGTACTAATTAGCATTATTCCTAGATCATAGTTAGTGAGGTTATATAAAGTTATGACATTAAGATTTAATGCGAATTTATTTTTAAGAAATTGATGTTCAAATAGTATTATTTTAGGTGTGGCAAATTTCCGCGTTTGGGAGGCGGGGGCGGAGAAAAAATACTTTGGGCCCATGGGCGGCAAATTCGTAAATCCGGCTCTGTATATATATATATATATATATATATATATATATATATATATATATATATATATATATATATAATATATATATATATATATATATTTATATATATATATATATATATATATATATATATATATATATATATATATATATATATATATATATATATATATATATATATATATATATATATATATATATAATCTCTTGATAATAATTATTAGCAATAACAGGCTTGTTGAATCTTAAAAAACTCGATTTTATTAAAAAGTTGACGTTAATTGAAATTTCTTTGACATTTATTGATTTGAAAAAATTTGAATAGAATAAGACTACTATGTCTTATTAAAATTTTTTTCAGCTGTGGCCGTTCTTTGTTATTTATTACGTGCTATTCAGTCCAATATTAACATTCAAATCTGTTATTATCAGATGGTAAGGGAAACCACAGAAACCTTTACCCACGTAATGTTCGAAATATATATATATATATATATATATATATATATATATATATATATATATATATATATATATATATATATATATATATATATATATAAAATATCTATATATATAATATATCTATATATATATATATATATATATATATATCTATATATATATATATATATATATATATATATATATATATATATATATATATATATAATCTCTTGATAATTATTAGCAAAAACAGGCTGGTTGAATCTTAAAAAACTCGATTCAAATAATAATTTGACTTTTCTTTATGACATTCATAGTTATACAAAATTTTTGAACAAAATTGAAAATTCTTTGACATTTATTGACATGATAAAATTGAATATTGATCTGTCTTGTTAAAAATTCTTTCAGTCTAATATTAACATTCAAAATTGTTTCATTAGAAGGCAAGGGAAACTACAGAAACCTTTACCTATGTAATGTTCGAAAATAATAATAATAGGGTACTATTTATTTAACAGAAAGAAATTAGTCACGGGAAAATATTAAAAAAGTAGAGCAGAATTATCGGTATAGAACGTTTATATGGAAGCAGCCGTTGACACGTGTTTCGGACTCTTTGGTCCTCATCAGAACGGCATAGCTAAGTATTGGATTGAAAATTTGGAACAGAGGATTTTATTTATTAAACTATTTTCATCTCCAAATTTTCAATCCAATACTTAGCTACGCCGTTCTGATGAGGACCAAAGAGTCCGAAACACGTGTCAACGGCTGCTTCCATATAAACGTTCTATACCGATAATTCTGCTCTACTTTTTTAATATTTTCCCGTGACTAATTTCTTTCTGTTAAATAAATAGTACCCTATTATTATTATTTTCGAACATTACATAGGTAAAGGTTTCTGTAGTTTCCCTTGCCTTCTAATGAAACAATTTTGAATGTTAATATTAGACTGAAAGAATTTTTAACAAGACAGATCAATATTCAATTTTATCAAGTCAATAAACGTCAAAGAATTTTCAATTTTGTTCAAAAATTTTGAATAACTATGAATGTCATAGTGAAACGTCAATTTATTAATTAAATCGAGTTTTTTAAGATTCAACCAGCCTGTTATTGCTAATAATTATCAAGAGATTAAAAATAAATCACAGGCAACAACAATTCGAATAAATAAATATATATATATATATATATATATATATATATATATATATATATATATATATATATATATATATATATATATATATATATATATATATACTAGCTGACTCAGCAAATCTTGTTCGGCCATATAATTTATTTTTATCTATCTATCTTTCTATCTATTCATCTATCTGCCGATGTATCTCTAACTATCTATCTGGATAATTATCTAGCTTTTTTATGTATAAAAATAAAAATTTTGCGAAAAAACTGGAAGTTTATAATCCACAAATGAAAATAGGAATTGATCGTATAGGGGTGAAAATTTAGAATTATATGTATTTTTGAATGCTGTATCATAAAAGAAATTGAACAGAAAATTTTGTCTGAAAAAATAAAAAATATCCCTCAACATTTAGGGAAATGAAACATAAATTTTGTCCAATCCTCAGACCTAACCGATATGCACACAAAATTTTATGAGAATCGGTCAAGGCATTTCGGAGGAGTTTAACTTCTAACACCGTGACACAAGAATTTTTTATATTAGATATATATATATATATATATATATATATATATATATATATATATATATATATATATATGCATATAGTTTCAGGTTGGCTCACTCTATTGCGTAGACACGCAATAGAGTCCTAGATGATCAAATAATATCATGAAACTCAAAAAATAAATAATATTACGATTTTCATGATTTTAAGCAGACTTATTCAACTTCCATGCGGAGACTGATTCAGATTGATTTGTTTTGAGTAATTCCGATGGAGTTAATCGGAATGGTTTAAATCAACTCTATGTGGGGATATAAATGTAAATACATACGCCGGTGAATCAAATAATTTTTAATTTTGAAGCATTGCGCTGTAGATGATCGTAAATGTTGATATCGATTTTCTTATGCAGGTTTGTTGCTTTGCACGTTTATCAAGAATGAGTTATGCGGGCTGATAAATAGTATTCAGTCGACAGGCTGAGATAATCGTTCACGATGGTTTCATTGGCCTTACATAGAATATGAGTTATCCTTGGACAGGTTTATCACGAACTTACGCGCATTTCATTTTAAACCTCGACAAGCTCTTGATATTACCAGAATAATGATATAATTCCTGAATTAAATTAAATAGAACCATGACTAAAAATTTCAACTTAACCATATAAACTGTCAATCGTCATTCTCCCTATCAAGTTATAGATATCTATGTCTTTCCTTCCGACATTACTTTCCAACATTTTCAAGAAAACTCGTGTCTGCTCGTTGAATGTTTTCATAAAACTATCCAATATCTTTTGGTTGAACGCTGGGCTTATCAGTTTTCTATTTTTCTTCCACTGTGTAACTGAAACGAGAAGATGAACATTTGTAAATTCGAAATTGTTTGAAAATCTCAGGACATTAATTTTCCGGAGTGAGTTCCCCAATTGAAGTTTTTTTTAGGTAGATTTTTTAAAGTCCTTTATGTAATTAACAATGATACTACATTAGGCCAAGCTGCAGAGATTTAGAGTGAGCATTTTGTGCAAAAACAGCTCCGCCATTGTTTGTAAAATAGTTCCACATGATATAGTGATATGTTTTTCACTCGAATTTATTATTTATATCTTTGTTATTAACAATTTTATGCAAAAAATTGCGTTGTTTTTAGTTTTTTGCTTATAAAATTGAAACTATCAGAGTAATAGTGATGGTGTCAATAGACTTATTGTAGAAAATGAAAAGACGAAAAAATTGAGAGGTTGGACGACTCGATCAGACCCTTAGTCTAAGGAAGTAATTGGAAAAAATCGGCCAAAATGCAGTTTTTTCAAAAGTTCATAACTCGGTTATTTTTTGAGTTGAAGCGTAGATCTTCCGGTTAGTATTATTTATCAATATAAACTCTATTTGTGCGAAGAGCAGGAACTGTGAGATGCATAGTTTTTGATCTGTGGCCATTTGAATATTTTACTATGCAATTTTCCAGCAGACCTGAATGCGACAGGAATAGTTCGATTTCAATTTTCAAAAAATATTTTGAAAGTAGAATTCTCATTGTCCAAAATGTTCATCTTGATTTTACATGAAAACAGAGAATAGTTGAAGAGTGGGGGTAGAGCAGAAGGCAAGGATAAGCACGACATTAAAAAGCGTCGGCGTTTTGAACATGACGGTTATTTCTCGGCCGTTTTTCGTCATGTTCAGATTTATTTTTAATTAATTTTTCAGTGTGTTCATGTAAAACCAAGATGAACATTTTGGACAATGAGAATTCTACTTTCAAAATCTTTTTTGTAAATTGAAATCGAACTATACCTGTCGCATTCAGATCTGCTGGAAAATTGCATAGTAAAATATTCAAATGGTCACAGATCAAAAACTATCTATCGCACAGTTATGAACTTTTGAAAAAACTGCATTTTGGCCGGTTTTTTCCAATTACTCCCTTAGAATAAGGGTCAGGTCGAGTGGTCCGACCTCTCATTTTTTTCGTCTTTTCATTTTCTACAATGAGTCAATTGACACCATCACGATTACTCTGATAGTTTCAATTTTATAAGCAAAAAACTAAAAACAACGTGATTTTTTTCATTATATTGTTAATAACAAAGATATAAATAATAAAATCGAGCGAAAAACATATCACACTATTATGTGGAACAATTTTACAAACAATGGCGAAGCTGTTTTTTTTCTAACACTTTTTACATAAAAAAATCTCTGTAGATTGGCCTACATTAATAGTTCTTCCTTTTCTCAGGAATTACATCAGTACAATTTTCATAGTGGCAATGGAGACATTTGCTTTTAACATCAATCGATTTTTTGTGTCGGGGAAATTCAACTTACGCGGTGCTCCTAAAAGTCCTGTACCAGTGAGCTCTCTAAGGTATTTGTACACGGCATCCTTTTCCAAACAGTAGGGACTCTCCATTATAATTTTCATATGTTCCGGTTCACTGATAACAAGGAGCAATTTAGTACCGAGCCAAATTCTCGACACGTCGTCAGGGTAATTCCTTGAAATCGTTAACATAGTCTGAAAAACTCCTGAAATGAAAATGGTCCATAATGAAAAATATATTTTTGTGAAGAAATATTCATAACACTATGTAATAAAATTACATACGAACTTTTCAATTTTCGGACGATTCTGTCGAATCAAATGCATTTTAGAAATTATGATATTGATCCTTGAGAGCACTAATTGAGGTGTTATTGATATAGTTTCATCAAAATGTAAAGCTTTAGTGCAATTAAATAAACATATTGAAATTAATCTTCATCAGTCTTCTTCTCAAAGTCACCGACTCTTGAAGAAAATTACAACGTAGTAGTTATTGTAGAAAATATCTGAAACCACTATTTATTATTCTTTCTAATTCATTTTTCTAGGTAGGGGTCCAAATAATGGACAGAACATAAAGTCGTAATAATTAATTGAATACATTGTTACATGAGGAATATTGATCTGAAATTTAAATCATTATTTTCACAATAGATTTTCGAAATGTCTAACACCGACTCTTAAACACCTGCATATTCTCAAAAATTGCCCTTTCAAAAGCCTCATACTCAAATCAGATATTTCACGTGCTGCTTGATTGATTCGTTGGCGCTATTTATTTGCCGATCGAATTGGTTTTCCATAGACCTTATTTTATAAACATGCCCAATAAAAAAATCGAAGGGATTGAGGTCTGGGCATCGCGAGGCCACACAATTGGTCCTAGCTGGCCAATCCATCTTCTTGGAATTGTTTCCCCCTTACTGCAAGAGCATAGTGTGCAGGGCACCCATCATTTTGCAACCACATCCTTCTTCTTAATCATATATATATATATATATATATATATATATATATATATATATATATATATATACTATATTATATATATATATATATATATATATATATATAATATATATATATAATAATATATATATATATATATATATATATATATATATATATATATATATATATATATATATATATATATATATATATATATATATATATATAAAATATATATATATATATATATATATATATATATATATATATATATATAATAATGCATATATATATATATATATATATATATATTTATTTATATATATATATATATATATATATATATATATATAAATATATATATATATATATATATATATTGTATATCCTCCTCATCGTTTGTAACGTCTATGATAAATCGTCGCTTACCACAAAGATTCTAGAACAATCCAGACCAGACATAAAGGAACGTCCGATAATTATCTTTTATGGATATGATGACTTATCCAATTCTGACAGTACTAATCCAGAACGAAAAACCTGGAGCGTTCTAGTGAGATCGAGAAAGGCGTACAGGATATATAAAAACGATACTTAGTTCAATACTGATAATTAGGATGAAATAAATAGAAGTGAAATGAATAGACTGTTGTACCTAAATATTTAGTGGTTGCATCAGTTAGGGTAGTGGGGTTTTAACACTTGAATTGATGAATCAATTGTAAAAAGAAATAAATTATTCAGTTCGTTAAAAGAGAGTTACGCGTTCTCATTCGCGCAGTCCAACTCACAATAGTATATATATATATATATATATATATATATATATATATATATATATATACATATATATATATATATATATATATATATATATATATATATATATATATATATATATATAAATATATATATATATATATATATATATATGTATAAACTATATAATGAACTACAAAATACAGGGTAGAACCTCCGAATTAGCGATACTGCTCTAATCACTCGATCTCCATCCTACAGCTTCTGACACCAGGATAGCTTTTCCTGAGATAGCTCCATGAACTCCTACAAGTAGACTTGATACACCTTTTGTGATACTTCAGCACTAATGGGTTGATACACTTTAGCACTTATGGCTTGATACACTTCAGCATTCATAGCTTTATATACTTCAATCATTGACAGCACTTTAGGCTTTGACACTTTATTATTCACTGGTGTAGTAAGACTATATATGATTTTAACGAATTGAATAATATTTTTGAAAATCACGCTTGAAAAGCAAACCGAATTCATAAGTAGAAAATAATTCATTTTACTAAAAAAAATTATTCGCGTAGTGCGTCGGGGTTGAGAAGAAGAGTTGAAACCAGAGTTGAGACAGAAAAACGCACCTCAAGAGAAACTCAA
>JARQZK010002177.1:0-45000 GCA_030704885.1 Cynegetis impunctata | reverse complement strand
TATTCTCATTTCTAATCCTTCTTTCCGCCTGTGCAGCTTCTAGATATTCTTGCTCATGTATTTAGAATAATTCAAGGGTATTATCTTTTTGGTTTTTTAAATAGGCTTCTCTTATCAAGTCTAGATTTATTTTCATTTGATGTAAGTCTTGTGAATATTAGTGATTTCTAGAATCTACAATAGAGCGCAGTGAAAACAGCTTTTATCAAGCTGAAGGCAAAATATGGTGAGAATAACATAAAAATTTTTATTGGCGTCTTTTGTATCAACATCCTGCCGATTTTCTCCACTCAGACTTCTAAACGATTCTATGTTCTGTAAATTTCATGTTCTCCTTTCTTGGGTTTTTTGTTATTCTGTGGAATCACATTTATTACTTATATCTGCGCATGGTGATCTGATATAATTGCATCGAATGTATACCCTTGATATTCCCGAATATTTGTGAATATGTTATCTATACATGTTTTTATGCCTGTGTAATGCTCCCTTGTGTGAGGAACAATGTTCTTCTGTAATCTTAAACACTTAAATAAACTTAAAATATATATTGAACGTGCATTCCGTTCGTTGAAATTTACATTGAAGTCTACACTCATGAACTAATATTTACTCCACAATAAAAAAAATTTCAGATACCTTAGCTGCCAACAGCACCAGATTATGTTTTCATATGTAGCCTGCACAAATTCCATTAGTCTTTTCATTTTATGAGGTTTTCATCTCACTAATTTCAATGTACTCTATACATTTTTTTGTTAAAAAGAGGTGGGCGTTATTAAATAGATATCGGTATCTGAATTTCTTGTGGGATATCTATGATTTGGTCTTTCTGAAAAGTTATGAATGTGTTTGCGAACTAAACAGACGAATTCGAATATGAATAGTGCAGGAAGAGTCAGAATTTTTAATTTTTCAAAGTAGAATTCGCAATGCGTCCTTCTGCTCAGATCAAACATATAACGAACTGTTTTTTTTTGCAATCTGAAAACAGACTCAAAGTGGAAGAGGCTGCATGAACTCCAATATGGCAAACCATAACGAAGTAAATAGCCATACCAATAATTGAGCGAGCGTATCGAGCAAATCTCTATATTAGACGACTCATGTAATTCGCTTGTGACTGATATAATTAAAATTTTGCAGATCTACGACAAGTGGTTAAGAAAAGAATTGAAAATCGGAGGAACAATACGACTAGCGTGAAAATAAATGCCTCCTTATACCCTTTTATTACACTTTTTGTGAAGAAGTTTTACGGTTGCAATCGCAGTCGTGTTGTCTGAGTACTAAATTTTTACTGATTTATCACCCGTTTTTTCATTTATTTTTATTGATGACGTGTCTGAATACATAGATGAAAGCTTCTAGAAACAGAAGATTGTGTGGCATAAACCATGGCGAGGTAATAATATAAACAGTTTGAAAATGATCCTACTTGAAAATAAATATCTTCAGTGAAATCAGTAACATTATGGAAATTACCTGACGCTAACAGATACTTGCATTGACGACGTCGATACTCCCAAACTAGACCATCATGATTGGATGGCAATAGGGGATCGGACAGTAATCAGATTAATATATAAAATGTACTTAGATAAAATAAATATACTGTTTTACGATTATTTGTCGAATAATAATTCAATATAATTTATTTAAATATTTTTAAATGAAAAAATAAAATGTTGTTATTCACAATATTTTGAATCCGTACTGAAACACCAATCACAGCGCGTGACGTCATTTGTGGGCAACTATTGTCTGCACGGGTACTACCTACTTAGTTCACTCAGTTATTTTCATAATTTTGTTGAAATTCTAAAAGTTGATGAAAGATTACTGATAAATTAGGACACAGTAATCGATTTAAAAACTATCACATGGTGTTCCTCTAGTTTTTCATAATGGAAACAGATTTTATGAAAGCCGACAAGGGAAATCTTCCCAGAGTGAATATGTTTATGATTTGCAATTTCATTGCACGTAATTCAGACTTTTGTGCCGCTGTATTTCGAAATGTGAAAACTTCTGTGTAAGTATTATAACTATATAATATAGGTATTATTTGCCATAAAATACCTAAATACTTAAAAAAACACTATTGAAATAACAAACAAAACATATCCTAAAAAGTATAAAGTCAAAAAATATTACGTCCGAGATGTTACAGTTGAAGGCAAACTTATTTTTCTGTCACTTTGACAATGAAATTTTGTAGGGAGACAGCCATGCTTCAATATTACCTTATTGACAGCCGAAACTGTGGGATCAATATTTATAATTTTCTCAGAGGGGTAAGAATACGACCGAAAACGGGTAATCTGGCTTGCGCAACAAAAAAATAAACATTATTTAACCATATTAAATACAAAAATTCATAAACAAAAAAAATGAGGCGCTAACTGGATAGATGAATGAACAATAATTCGGTGGCAAAAAATTTTTATCACGAATTTTCAATTAGTTATGGTATTGAGAATTAATAATTTTTTTAGTTTGAACTTGGAAATTGTAAGTGTTATAACTATTCACCTGTAGGTCTGAAATTTTGTTCCTTTCTTGTAGCTAGTTTTGAAAGGCTTCAGAATAGATCCCAGTTAAAAAAATTAAAAAATTTCAATTTGTCTGTTTTTTATTATCAATTTAAGTAGTTGCAAATTAGAAAATTTATGATTAATTAATGTTTTTTATTTTGCAACTACGTAAATTATTAATAAAACATTGAAAAATAAATTTACTCAAATTTTTTTAACGATGATATATTCAGAAGTATTTCAAAACTAGCCATGAGGAAGAAAAATATCTCAGATTTACAGTTCAACAGTTATCACATTTGCAATGTTCTTGTTCAAGCAGCAAACAATTATTAATTAAGTATCCTAAATGGACATGTTGCCTAAGCCAGATTAGTCGTTTTCGGCCGTATTTTGACCCCTCTGAGAAAGTTATAATTATTGATTCTCCAGTTCTGGCAATTGAAACTTTCTTTTAGGAAATTTCCTTTTCTTTTCGAATCTTTTTTTGCAAATCAAAAATCTCAATTATTCTTTGAGGTACCTATTTACAAAAAACCAAACCCCTCTTTTTTTCTTTTAGTAAATTGTTTATAACCTGCACAATTTTCGCGAGCGGAACTTTCTTTTTTTAAAAAAATATCTACATTCTATTCCGAATCGAATGTCACCTTGTCCATATTTTTCAGAAACTGCTCAATAAAGCTGAACAAAAAAACACTTTTTGACTAGACTGTTATTATCAGCATAAATTTATATGCGGCAGTTTGCTGTTACAGGATAAAATAAGGAAAATAAATGGCTGCTAATACACTACTTTATTTCTATACTTTATCACTTTAAAAGTTTTACAACTTAAATAAACTACTTCTTCTCGAACATCATGATCACCGAAAATAACATTTGACATTAGTTTTTGACATTCGGTAATACCAACTAATAAACATTACAACATTACAAAAATTAATAAATACTGTATTATTTATAACAATTTCCCCTAATCCGGTGATTAATTAATTCCAAGGCTTTTAACACAAAATTTATGTTTAGGACTATAAAGACCTTTTGTTAATATATCAGCTATCATTTTATCAGTAGAAAGTTATTCAATCACTATGGAACCTTTTTCAACAACTTCTCTGATATAATGATACTTGGTGTCTATGTGTTTGGTTCTAGAATGATAAACAGGATTTTTAATGAGCTTTTGTGCACTTTGACTATCATTAAACATTGTTATAGGTTCATTTTGTTCCAAAATCTCATTTAGAAAACCTGAAATAAAAACAGCTTCCTTACTAGCCTCGGTTATGGCTATATATTCAGCCTCAGTGCTCGAAAGGGCAACACAAGACTGCTTTCTTGCTTCCCAAGATGTAGCTGCATTACTCATTTTAAAAACATATCCTGAATATGATTTCCGATCATTTACATCATTTACATCATTTGAAAAATCTGCATCAACGTAACCTTAAACACTATTTCCTAATTTAGAAAAACATAAACCTTCATCAATACTTCCTTTTAGATATTTTAAAACTCTTTTTACATATTTCCAGTGCTCATTGCTAAAAGAAGTGTTGAATTGACTCAAATAACTTATACTATAGGAAATATCTGGCCTCGTATGAACACACAAATACATCAAGGAACCAATTAAATTTTGATAAGGTATATTTTGATGATCATTACTAGGCTTCAACTTTAATCCCACTTCAATAGGAGTATAGACAGGTTTTGCATCCTTCAAGTTAAATTTATCCAATAATTCTAAAATAGGGTCTTTCTGATTCACTTTAATTGTATTATTTTCTTTATTATGTTCAATATTTAAACCAAGAAAATACTTTACTGGACCTAAGTCCTTAAGCTTAAACTGTTTTGATAACTCCTCTTTAAGGTTAGTTTTTAACACATGACAGTTTGAACAAATCAAAAAATCATCTACATATATGGCAACAATGACATTTTGATTAACATTTTTAAAGAAAATACATGGTTCATAGCTTGACTGTTGAAAATCTAATTCCAATAACATGTTTTTGACTTTTATGTTCCAAATTCTGGAAGATTGCTTTAAACCATATATTGCCTTTTTTAACAGACATACTTTACTTTCACTACCTTTAGTGATAAAACCTTCAGGTTGATTCATATAGATTTCCTGATCAATTTCCCTATTTAAAAAGGCTGTCTCAACATCTAGATGATCAATATTTAGTTTTATCTTTACTGTCAAAGCAAACAATATTCTTATTGTAGAATTTCTAACAACAGGGGAAAAAGTCTCAAGGTAATCTATACCGAATTTCTGGGAAAAATCCTTAGCTACTAACCGAGCTTTGTATCGCACTTCACTATTTGAGACATTTCCACACAAAACACCCACTTATTTTGCACGATGCTTTTGTCTGAGAGACGTTCCACTAAAATCCAGGCTTCATTTTCTAATAAAGATTTATATTCTCTATCCATTGCTTCCCTCCACTCATGTTGATCTGTTCTTGACAGAGCTTCACTCACACTTTTTGGATCAGCTATCTCACATTTTTTAAAAACATTGTAAGTAACATAACCTTCAAGATGTTTTTTCTTTGATATTCTTCCTGATCTTGTGATTACCTCCTTTTTTTCTTCTTTTTCTAATGACTCGACCGCAGCTTCTGATCCTGATTGGGTATTCTCCTCTTTTTCTATATTTTCATTATCATACATTTCTTGAGTATCTTTGATTTGTATGCTTGTACTAGTCTTTGGTTCATCTTCCAGATTATTTTCTTTCGATTCACATTTAACAATATTTTGAAAAGGTTGATTTAAAAATTCATTAAATTTTGTAGTACGACTTATAATTATTTTATCTGTTTTTGGGTCTAATATTCTATACCCTTTACTTGTTTCACTGTAACCCATCATTATCCCTTCTTTTGCCTTTTTTTCTAGCTTAGACCTCTTTTCTTTTGGTACATATACAAATGCTTGACTACCAAAAGTAATTAAATGTGATAAATCAGGTTTATTTCCTGTCCAAAATTCATATGGAGTTTTTTCTACCGACTTTGTAGGTAATCTATTTGCAATGTAATTTGCAGTTACTACTGATTCCCCTCAATACTTATGAGGTAATTTTGCATCTATTAAGATGCATCTAGCTGATTCAATTAATGTTCTATTTTTACGCTCAGATATACCATTTTGTTCAGGACAATATGGCACAGAGGCTTGAAATTTTATGCCAAGTTTTTTAAGTAAACTTTGAACATTACCCCCTGTATATTCGCCACCATTATCTGTCCTAATAACTTTCGGATATTTACCTAAATTATTTTTTACTTCAACCAAATATTCTTTCAATTTTAGAAAGACTTCATCTTTAGAATTTAACAAATAAACTTTCGTAAACCTAGAATAATCATCTGTGAACGTTAAAAAATATTTTTTGCCCCCAACAGTATGGGTCTTCATAGGTCCGCATACATCACTGTGAATTAATTCTAGTATATTTTTAGTTTTTGACTGAGACATTTGTAGAAATGATTCTCTTGTTAATTTACCCTCTATACATGAGACACATTGCTTTACATTTCCACAATCAACAATTTCCAATCCTGTAGCTAAATTATTCTTAATTAATGCTTTTATACTTTCTACATTTCTATGCCCAAAACGTGTATGCCAGGTATGTATGCTACTATCTTTACTGCAAGACGTTTTTATGAGATTTACATTTTCCTTATAAAAATCTACTTTATATAAACCATTTTTATAGTTTGCACTAAAAACAAGACATTTATTTTTTTCAATAATACATTGATTTTCATCAAATCTCATTTTATAACCAGGTTTCGTTATCTTTGGAACCGATAATAAATTATTTTCTAATTCTGGCACATATAATACATCTGTAAATTTCAGATTTCTAATTTCATTAGCTATTTCATATTTCAATAATATATCTCCTCTTCCCTTAATTTCCATATACTGACCATTTGCTACCATCATTTTATCAAGATTCACTTGCTCGAGATTTAAAAAACAGTTTAGGTCATTACACATATGGCTAGTGGCCCCTGAATCAATATACCAATCTGTTTCATTATTATTTCCACTACCTCTTATATTAAAACAATAATCTAAATGAGTTTCAGACTCACCTTTTTCTACAACTGTTTGGGCTTGATTTTGTTTTCTCTTAGAATCTTTCTTTAAAAATAGCAAATCCTTTTTCAGATGTCCCTTCCTATGGCAGTAATGACATCCTCTTGTTTCTTTATTCGTACTGAAATTCTTGAATTTATTTGTACTGAAATTCTTGAATTTATTTGTATTCAACGCAACTTCTGAAGAGTTCTCCTTTTTCCTATTAAATTCATCCAATAATTTCCCTTTGACATACTCCAGAGTTAATTCGTCGTCAGGTCTAGCATCCAAAGCCGTGACTAAAGTTGAATAGGTATCGGGCAGTCCTCCTAACAAGAGTGCAGCAACATGAAAATCCTTTAGAGCTTCACCAATGCCTCTTAACCTTTCTACAAGCTCTAGGATATCCTTAATATACTCTGACATGGTTTTACTTTCTAATTTAGACTGGTATAACTTTCTCAGTAAGTATAATTTATTGCTTAAATTATTTCTTTCATGGATCTTTTGTATTTCATCCCACATCTCTTTTGCATGTGTACATTTGCAAATATGTACTATTTGGTTGTCATCAATACTTAAAGAAATTGTGGCCTGAGCCTTTTCATCCTTCCATTTCCATTCGTCACTTTGTTCTGTCGGTACTGGATTTTCGACAATTGTCCATAAACCTTCCCTTATTAGTAACATCTTTATCCTAAATTTCCAGTTTTGATAGTTGTTGTTATCTTATCTCGCAAAACTGAACTTTACGTTTTCAGAATCCATGTTTAAATTTTACTGATGCACGTGGCGTCACTTCTTTAATGCAGTCAAAAAACTAATTTATTTTCTTGAATATCCTGTGTCTCTGGGCCCATAACCTGTTATTATCAGCATAAATTTATATGCGGCAGTTTGCTGTTACAGGATAAAATAAGGAAAATAAATGGCTGCTAATACACTACTTTATTTCTATACTATATCACTTTACAAGTTTTACAACTTAACTAAACTACTTCTTCTCGAACATCATGATCACCGAAAATGACTAGTAATTTTCCATATCATTCGGCAATTGGAACAAGTAAAAATGATGTATAGTGTCGTAAATAATACGTCTAACATTACACAATGTGAATTTACTTACTTTGATTCATTTTAAGCGCATTTCATTCCATTTATTTGTAATAAGTAATTACTGTACACTTACGTCAGAATGATCTGCAGAAAAGTAAATTGGTGAAGTTACAGACATTCCGTCGCACTTTCGTCGAGCTGAGTTTAACCATTTTTGTCCGTATATCTGCTTTTCTTGGCACATCTATGAATTTGGATAGTTTTTGATGTGTTCGTACATTGAGGTACTGCACACCACCGATATTTTTTTCTTTCCATAACAACAAATCAAGAATTTACTCCACGCAACAAAACTTCTCTTGAACTTATGCTCATGTGACTGTTCTGTTATGACCACCAATGACGTCACGCGCTCTCAGACGATATAACGTGGCCATTTGGCGAAGTGTTTTTTTTTTTGTTTTTTTTTTTGTTTTATAACCAAGCTAGTTAGTCGAGTATGTTAGGTACGCTGGCTAGTATTTGGGAGGTCTCGGGTTCAAACCTCGGGGCCGACTGGTCTGCCATGAGTTTTTTTCAGAGGTTTCCTCATGGTAATGTAAGTCACTGCTTGCAAACTTATAAGGCGAATGCTGGGCCAGTATTAATCCTCTGAACCCTACCCACACTTCCTATGTTCCATAAATATCCCGTCTCACCTATCCTTAATGCACTTGTACATACAAGTGTATCCTCTGATCTGGCTGAAGGAGTTAATCCCAAACTCAAGCTGCCCGCCTTCCTGACACATACTTCAGGGAGGAATGAAACACGTGTGTTTCCTTTTCCTTCCTTCCGAAGTTTTTGAACAAACAATATTAAAACATGATTTTGAGTACCTAAAAGGCTATAAATAAATGAAATTTTAGTTTTTATGGGAATAGGTATCCATAAAGATTGATTTAAAACATTTTTCAGAAATTTGACCGATCCCCTATTGCATCAGCCGTATCAGAAACAATGTTGAAGATAACCTCAAGTTTATCAAACATTAGAAAGAATCCCACGAACGTGCAGCCAATAAATACAACTCAACGCTGAACAGATGACTATTTTGAAACAACTAGTTGACCAATTGACAGGTGAAAATAACAACAAACTTTTGATTGTTCAAGGAAGTGATGGAACAGGCAAACCTTGTGTGATTTGTGAAATGGGGCTCTTCATGGCAAACTGATATACCCAATTTTCGAAATTATTTCTATTGCAGGCAGTAATGCGATAGACTGGAAATCAACTGATGTTTGGGCAATTTTTAGGATGCCTAGCCGTTGGTTTAATCACCGAAGAAGATTACAACTTGTTGATCTGTTCTCAATATTCCTGGATGTTGCGATATCTTCAAAAATGCCCTACGGCTAAAAGCAGAAAAAATTATATCTCCAGTTACAACGATCTGATTTTGCGATATCTCGTTAAATATGAAAAATAACCCATTGGGTGGTTTAGAAAAAATAAAATGGAAAATAGAAGGAATAATACGACTCTTCTCTAATTTCTTCTTTTGTGATCATAGTCGAGTGGTCAGAGTACTAAACATTGGTGCATTTATATTTGCGAAAACAAAGCTGCTGGCTATTATCTAAAGTTAGGTTGATTAAAAAGTATCAGACAAAGCCCTTTTATTTTCTCTAGAAAAAAAGTGACTTAAAGTCCAAATATGATCATTAATCAGGATATTTGTTTCGTTAATCTTAGATGATTCGATATTGGTAAGCAAATTCAACTTCTAAGATTTGAGCAAGATAAGAACGTTTTAATTTTCTAAATTTTGGTATCGACATAAAGTTTTTTAGTTTAAACTGATCAATATGACGTTAACTTCGAATTTATCTGCATGAATACCTTCATCACATTTGAATCTTCGATATTGGATGAACGTTCAAATAGAAGGAATAATACGACTCTTCTCTAATTTCTTCTAATTTCTTCTTTTGTGATCATAGTCGAGTGGTCAGAGTACTGGACATTGGTGCATTTATATTTGCGAAAACAAAGCTGCTGGCTATTATCTAAAGTTAGGTTGATTAAAAAGTATCAGACAAAGCCCTTTTATTTTCTCTAGAAAAAAAGTGACTTAAAGTCCAAATATGATCATTAATCAGGATATTTGTTTCGTTAATCTTAGCTGATTCGATATTGGTAAGCAAATTCAACTTCTAAGATTTGAGCAAGATAAGAACGTTTTAATTTTTTAAATTTTGGTATCGACATAAAGTTTTTTAGTTTAAACTGTTCAATATGACGTTAACTTCGAATTTATCTGCATGAATACCTTCATCACATTTGAATCTTCGATATTGGATGAACGTTCAAATAGAAGGAATAATACGACTCTTCTCTAATTTCTTTTAATTTCTTATTTTGTGATCATAGTCGAGTGGTCAGAGTACTAAACATTGGTGCATTTATATTTGCGAAAACAAAGCTGCTGGCTATTATCTGAAGTTAGGTTGATTAAAAAGTATCAGACAAAGCCCTTTTATTTTCTCTAGAAAAAAAGTGACTTAAAGTCCAAATATGATCATTAATCAGGATATTCGATTCGTTAATCTTAGATGATTCGATATTGGTAAGCAAATTCAACTTCTAAGATTTGAGAAAGATAAGAACGTTTTAATTTTCTAAATTTTGGTATCGACATAAAGTTTTTTAGTTTAAACTGATCAATATGACGTTATCTTCGAATTTATCTGCATGAATACCTTCATCACATTTGAATCTTCGATATTGGATGAACGTTCATTAAATACTTCAACAAATATGTAAACTTTAGCTAACCAAACGACTATATTCAAACAACTTTTTCTAATTTGAAAATTTAATGCTTATGCAGAGGTGGATCGCTGAAGGAACTTCTTCCGCAACATGAAACAATCTCTATTTATTGCTACAACACTCATCCTGGGCAAAAAATTTCTAGACATGTCTTTCATTTTTTAAATTCTTAAATGCAGATAAATAATTCTTGCTTCTCTCAAAATTTGCATACATCAGCATATATTGCATACCTAGTAGGTTTATGTAAATTTCAATTGAGTAACTTCGTTGAGTTCAGAACTACACAATGCATCGTGTTTCTTTTTATGGTTAGAAGTTGAAGAGACAGAGAAATGAATTAGTTATTTTACATAGGAGGTTTAAGATTCACTAATTGTGTTGGTTGATTTAATGTATTTCGAGAATAACGCAATTATATTTTTCTTGAAAAACTAGAGAACAGAGTTCAATTGAACATCTGAGACATGTTTGTTCATTTACACAACAATTTTTCAGAATGCATTAATAAATTTACATTGCGAATGGTTCAAAATTTCTTACTTGTCGTATCGCCCATGAAAAGTAATGCATTTCCAATGATAGGAAGTGTCGGGGGACCCTTTATTTTTGCGACTGCCCTATAAAGTTTTCTTCTGTTCCAATGGAATTTGCCGACACATACTAGGAACGTAATACAAAGAGTTCCAGCCAGAAGGTAAGATATGCTGGAAGTGTTTTTCAGAAATATCGCTACTGAAAATGAGACAATAACAAAATTAGGTTTCCAAGGATATTTTAAAGAGCTGAACATTATTTTTTCATTTGTACAAAATATGAGTAACGACTTTCAATTATTATCACACTATTAAAAAGCTACAGGATAATTTTAAAAATCAATAGCATTAATCAAACAAGCAGATAATTATGAATACAATTCAATGAAGCAAGAAACTAGTGTGACTACCTGGGAAATTATTTGAAACCTGAAATTCCAAAAAAATGTTTTATATATATATATATATATATATATATATATATATATAATTATCTATTCGAATTGTTGTTGCCTGTGATCTATTTTCAATCTCTTGATATTTATTAGCAATAACAGGCTGGTTGAATCTTAAAAAACTCAATTTTATTGAAAAGTTGACGTTTCACTAAGACATTCGTAGTTTTTCAAAACTTTTGAAAAAATTGAAATTTCTATGACATTTATTGATTTGAAAAAATTTGAATAGACAAATATTGCAAGCTGAAAATATGGCAATGATCCCAAACCTAAGCTGAGAGTTTCAAACATTGTTCTAGATTGTGAGTACCTCTTTTAAAAGATTTGTAATTCTAAATAAAAGTTTCATTAAAAACGGCTACTTCCATATAAACGGGCTATACCGATAATTTTGCTCTACTTATTCAATATTTTCCCGCGACTAATTTTTTTATTATTGTTTATTTACTCGTTCTGAGATCTCGCGGATGGCATTAATCGCCTCCGTGGCAGAGTTTGACCAAATGTCCCAAACCGGACAGTTCAGACAATAGTCCACAAAGGTGTGATTGTCTTCCGTAGCAGAGGTATGTACTATTTTCATCTACAAATTTTCAATCCAATGCTTTGCTACGCCGTTCTGATGAGGACCAAAGAGTCCGAAACACGTGTCAACGGCTGCTTCCATATAAACGTTCTATACCGATAATTCTGCTCTACTTTTTTAATATTTTCCTGCGACTAATTTCTTTGTTGTTAGATAAATAGTACCCTATTATTTTTATTTTCGAACATTACGTAGGTGAAGGTTTCTGTGGTTTCCCTTGCCATCTAATGATAACAATTTTGAATGTTGATATTAGACTGAATAGCACGTAATAAATAACCACATTCGAAAAAAATTTTAGCAAGATAAAGTACTCTTTGTCTATTCTAACTTTTTCAAATCAATAAATGTCATAGAAATTTCTATTTTTTCAAAAGTTTTGAAAAACTACGAATGTCGTAGTGAAACGTCAACTTTTTAATGAAATTGAGTTTTTTAAGATTCAACCAGCCTGTTATTGCTAATAAATATCAAGAGATTATATATATATATATATATATATATATATATATATATATATATATATATATATATATATATATATATATATATATATATATGGAAAACAGAATTCTTCGTGTTAACGACACACGTTCGTGGCAATAAAATGAAGTGAACTAGGACATTTATTTGAAACTAATCAAACAAACCTCCTAGCGGAGCTGGTTATAAGAGTTCACGAAGCATCGAAATATCAACATCTACCCCAGACGGTAATTGTTCGAAATGTTAATTTGTTTATCACAATCGATGGACCACCTTCGGGTGTCAGGACGTAAGAGTTTCGTTGCCGAAATGTTTTCTTCTATTCTGAAAGATGTGGTTCAATTGTTTCCGACTGGTGGCGCTGTGTCATATTTATATGTCATGGAGTTACTAGAAGAAATATGTATGACCGTTTGAAATGTTAGTTTGGTTATCACTCTTGGTGGATGGATGATACTGATGAGCCCCGATAAGGGCGAAACAGTCTGTCTATCAATTTCCATCGATTGTGATAAACAAATTAACATTTCGAACAATTACCGTCTGGGGTAGATGTTGATATTTCGATGCTTCGTGAACTCTTATAACCAGCTCCGTTAGGAGGTTTGTTTGATTAGTTTCAAATAAATGTCC
The DNA here is from genome assembly GCA_030704885.1 of Cynegetis impunctata. Lineage (NCBI taxonomy): Eukaryota > Metazoa > Arthropoda > Insecta > Coleoptera > Coccinellidae > Cynegetis > Cynegetis impunctata. Next base: position 31,769 of record JARQZK010002177.1, on the reverse strand, counting down.
TAGTTCACTTCATATATATATATATATATATATATATATATATATATATATATATATATATATATATATATATATATATATATATATATACAGGGCGTCCCGAAATTAGACGGCAGTATTTCAATCACGTATTCTACATCAAAAAATAGAGATAAAAGTTCATATAAACTAAGGTACCCAACTTCTTCGTTTTTAAGATACAGGGTGTAAAAGGTGAAGACCTGATGGTGGTTTTTTGTAAATATTCTCGAAACCTGTGAAGGTAATTGGATAAAATTTAATACAGTTACGAAACTTTTTACGCTCTATGTAATGTACTGAAAGTTAGTATTGCAATATTCTCAGGAGTGCGTAGTGCAGAGGGGTATTGGCAGAAAATTTGGCCCAAATTTTTGGTGGTTAATTTTTAGTAATTTTGAGTACAAAATTTGAAAATATGAAGCTTTTTGTACAAATAAGTTACTTTTATCATACTTCGATAGGAAGCAATATTTTCGAGAGAAATGCTTTTGAATTTTTTTTTTACGAATTGATATTTTATTTTCCAATGTGCAAATAGAGAGAAAATAATCAGTAGACCTGGAAACAAATGACGTTTTTCGATTTGCTAGCTAAATAAAAATGAGCTGTCAATTTTTGATCGCCCTGTTTTCAATTGTGCTGCTTGTTGCCGGAAAAAAGCTATTTAGTGGTAATGCAGAGGTTTTCAAAAAGGAAATTTGCAGATATCCACTTTGTACATGGTTTATGCAATAGCAGAGCACGACGGCGAGCCAGTTCAATATGGTGTGAAAATTAGGAATTGGCTAGACGAGTAATTTCCGAGTAAATGGATTAGAAGAGGTGTTCCTATTCCGTGGGCACCCCGATTGCCGGATTTAAATTCACTAGATTACTATTTTTGGGGCCGTATAAAAGATATAGTATACGCAACAGAAGTAGACAACGAGGAATAGTTATGTGAAAGAATACGTGTGGCACAGAATCAGATACGGCAAAACCATTCTGATGCTTCGCAAGCTTCACATGCGACTACCCGTAGAGCCCAAATATCCTTCGTGAGCAGGGCAATCTTTTCGAGCACATTATCTAAATGTTAGAATAAGTAAACCACAAATAATTGTTCCTTTATGTTTAGTTTGGTGGTTCACAAACTGGGGGGAAGGGCATTGGGAGGCGCGGGAGCCTACAAATTTAGTGCTTTAAAATGACAAATTTCATATTTGACAAATTCTAATAAAAAAGGAATATACTCGTTGCGCACTTCTTCGCATTATACAAGAATATATTTCAAATATGATATTTATAAAAAACCGTTGTCGGGTCTTCACCTTTAGAAAGAAGTTGTGGACCCTAGTTCATATGAACTTTTATATCTATTTTGGATTTCGAATAGATGGTTAGAATATTGACGTCTAATTTCGGGACAACAATCAATTCGTAAAGAAATATTCAAATGCATTTTTCTCGAAAATGCTGCTCCCTAGTGAAGTATGAGAGGAGAACCTCATTTGTACGAAAAGCTTCATATGTTCAAATTTTGAGAACAGAATTACTAAAAATTAGCCACCATGAAATTTTGGCTAAATTTTCCGCCAATACCCCCCTGCACTACGCACTCCTGAAAATATTGCAATACTCAATTTTAGTACATTACATAGAGCGTGAAAAGTTTTGTAACTGTACCAAATTTTATCCAATTGCCTCCACAGGTTTCGAAAAGATTTACAAAAATCCACCATCAGGTCTTTACCTTCAACACCCTGTATCTTAAAAACGAAGAAGTTGGGGACCCTAGTTTATATGAATCTTTATTTTTTTTTTAAGTAGAATACGTGGTTGAAATATTGACGTCTAATTTCGGGACAGCTTATTTATATATATATATATATATATATATATATATATATATATATATATATATATATATATATATAATATATATATATATATAATATATATATAATATATATATATATATATATATATATATAAATATATATATATATATATATATATATATATATATATATAATAATATATATATATATGTATATATATTATATATATATATATATATATATATAAATTATATATATATAATATATATATATATATATATATATATATATATATATATATATATATATATATATATACAGGCTGTCCCGAAATTAGACGTCAATATTTCAACCACGTATTCTATTTAAAAAATAGAGATAAAGATTCATATAAACTAGGGTCCTCAACTTCTTCGTTTTTAAGATACAGGGTGTTAAAGGTGAAGACCTGATGGTGGATTTTTGTAAATATTTTCGAAACCTGTGGAGATAATTGGATAAAATTTCGTACAGTTACAAAACTTTTCATACTCTATGTAATGTACTAAAATTTAGTATTGCAATATTTTCAGGAGTGCGTAGTGCAGGAGGGTATTGGCGGAAAATTTAGCCAAAATTTCATGGTGGTTAATTTTTAGTATATATGAACATATGAATCTTTTCGTACAAATGAGGTTCTCCTCTCATACTTCGCTAGGGAGCAGCATTTTCTAGAAAAATGCATTTGAATATTTCTTTACGAATTGATTGTTGTCCCGAAATTAGACGTCAATATTCTAACCATCTATTTTACATCCAAAATAGATATAAAAGTTCATATGAACTAGGGTCCACCACTTCTTTCTAAAGGTGAAGACCCGACAACGGTTTTTTATAAATATTATATTTGAAATAAATTCTAGTCTAATGCGAAGAAGTGCGCAACCAATACATTCCTTTTTTATTAGAATTTGTCAAATATGAAATTTGTCATTTTAATGCCCAAAATTTGTAGGCTCTCGCGCCTCCCAATGCCCTTCCCTCCAGTTTGGGAACCACCGAACTAAACATAGAGGAACAATTATTTGTGGTTTACTTATTCTAACATTTAGATAATGTGCTCGAAAAGATTGCCCTGCTCACGAAGGATATTTGGGCTCTACGGGTAGTCGCATGTGAAGCTTGCGAAGCATCAGAATGGTTTCGCCGTATCTGATTCTTTGCCACACGTATTCTTTCACATAACTCCTCCTCGTTGTCTACTTCTGTTGCGTATACTATATCTTTTATACGGCCCCAAAAATAGTAGTCTAGTGAATTTAAATCTGGCAATCGGGGTGCCCACGGAGTAGGAACACCTCTTCTAATCCATTTACTCGGAAATTACTCGTCTAGCCAATTCCTAATTTTCACACCATATTGAACTGGCTCGCCGTCGTGCTCTGCCATTGTATAAACCACGTACAAAGTGGAAATCTGCAAATTTCCTATTTGAAAACCTCTGCATTACCACTAAATAGCTTTTTTCCGGCAACAAGCAGCACAATTGAAAACAGGGCGATCAAAAATTGACAGCTCATTTTTATTTAGCTAGCAAATCGAAAAACGTCATTTGTTTCCAGGTCTACTGATTATTTTCTCTCTATTTGCACATTGAAAAATAAAATATCAATTCGTAAAAAAAATTCAATAGCAGTTCTCTCGAAAATATTGCTTCCCATCGAAGTATGAGAAAAGTAACTTGTTTGTACAAAAAGCTTTATATTTTCAAATTTTGTACTCAAAATTACTAAAAATTAACCACCAAAAATTTGGGCCAAATTTTCTGCCAATACCCCTCTGCACTACGCACTCCTGAGAATATTGCAATACTAACTTTCAGTGCATTTCATAGAGCGTAAAAAGTTTCGTAACTGTACCAAATTTTATCCAATTACCTTCACAGGTTTCGAGAATATTTACAAAAAACCACCACCAGGTCTTCACCTTTAACACCCTGTATCTTAAAAACGAAAAAGTTGGGTACCCTAGTTTATATGAACTTTTATCTCTAGTTTTTGATGTAGGTTACGTGATTGAAATACTGACGTCTAATTTCGGGACATATATATATATATATATAATAATATTATATATATTATATATATATATATATATATATATATATATATATATATATATATATATGTATATATCTGTACCTCGGAGGTGAAGGACACTATGTCCATTTTTGGCGAAAACGGACAAACTACACTACAATATTATCCTATGTATGATGTACACAGAGGTATATAACACTTTGTCCTTAATCAATATTCAGCGAAGTTACGGAAATTTGACGGAACACCAAGTCTACTTTTATGTAGGGGAATACAACACTATCTGGACATAGTGTTGTATACTTCTATATTTCCTTGCATAATTATAATGAAATAAGAACACCATCTGGACATAGTGTTCTATACTACCGCTCCAACTGTGGTATTTCCCACCAACTGAGAACAGATTGTAGGTTATTGATGCCACGTATGTATCATTTGAAGTTACCCTGATCGCTTGTGGATAAATTTTCTAATATAGATGGTAGAATGGATCAAATCTCTCGCGAAAAAGAATTCCTGATTCAATTCTAGACACTAATATTGCAAGAATAGGTAAGCTTTTTGTTGAACAGTTCCTATTAAAATGTTATTACTAACTTATCAAACATAACCTTAGTATTAGTCGTAGCAGTTGATTCTTTGTTTTACTATTGCTAATCTTGTATATATACACACATTCTACAACAGGTCTGACTGATTATCCCGACCGAGACAGGCATGAAGGAGAACCAATCTAGATTTTGTTGCTATTGAGTCTGATCATAATCCTGTGTTTACGGTTTTTAGTTCTTTTATTGTATATGTGAAAATAAATGATAGTATTTACGATCTGTGTTAAATTTTGCTTATTTCTTTAATTTCCAAAAACACCATATGTCACACATAACAATAAGTTGATGAGAGCTATACAGCACTATGTCCATCAAAAGTCATTAAATATAATCAAAATTCGAATTGCGGTAATACAACTAAAAATATATCATACAAATAATCTCCAGATAGATTTTTGTAAAAATAAACATTTGGCAAAATAAACTGCTCTCCTGTAAAGTTTGCTAATTGTGACATAGTGTCCTTTACCTCCGAGGTACAGATATATATATATATATATATATATATATATATATATATATATATATATATATATATATATATATATATATATATATATATATATATATATATATATATATTTATATATATATATATATATATATATATATATATATATATATATATATATATATATAAATATTATATAAATGTATATATATATATATATATATTTATATATATATATATATATAAATAATATATAAATATATATATATATATATATATATATATATATATATATATATATATATATATATATTATATATATATATATATATATATATATATATATATATATATATATTTATATATATATGTATATATATATATATATATATATATATATATACACAATATATACATATATATATATATATATATATATATATAATATATATATATATATATATATACATATATTTATATATATATACATATATTTATATATATATGTATATATATATATATATATATATATATATATATATATATATATATATATATATATATATATATATATATATATATTATATATATATATATATATATAATATATATATATATATATTATATATATATATATATATATATATATATATATATATTATATATATATATATATATATTTATATATATATATATATATATATATATATATATATATATATATATAAATATATATATATACATATATGTATATATATATATATATAAATATATATATATATATATATATATATATTATATATATATATATATATATATATATATATGTATATATATATATATATATATACAGGGTGACCCAGAGCTACGTAATCGGTCCATAACTTTTTTGTCATTGAAGATATCGATATGAAATTTTCAGAGCAAATATTGTTCGACTAAGTCTATTTTTCAAAATTATTCTGAAGAAAATTTCACTTCAGGTTTTGCCGGAAGTGATATCAACTTTGTTATTTCAAATAGAATACCCTGTATATTTTTTGATTTTCGAATTTCTTATGTAATTTATAATGAAATTGTCATAACATTTTTTATACCTAAAATGAACAGTTTTCGAGTTATTAATTTTTTTCGTAAAATTTTGACAGTTGCGTCTTCAACAAAAATAGGCCATAACTTCTTTGTTAGTAGGTCTATTGGTATGCGGTTTAGATTTTTGTAACCTTGAAACATTGTTTTATTCATTCCATGTCAAAATTTTCTATAATTCTAACTTATTACTTGATAAAATCTAGAGTGAAGTTGGCAAATTTCAAACGTCAATAACTTTGTCATTTCTAATGGAATGTTATTTATATTTTTGCATTATTAAATTTGCTATTCAATTACCTTTCGATTTGTATAACTATTCCCTATACCTGAAGTTAATAATAAAAAAGATATTTCACAATTTTGTAATAATTTATATATCAATACACTTGAGAAATCGACTAGGGAGTTATTTTTGACGTATCCATGGATAACAATTACGAAGTTTGTTTCAAATTTGATTGTGTCACTTTTTCTGTTCATTAGGTTTGTAGCACCTGATGCTGATATCCGAAAAGATATTGAAAAAATAGTAATTCTAAGACGTTAATATTCAATAATTATTGTTGTTAATAAACAACATATGTTTGTAGTAGAGTGATGTCAAATTGCAATGTCAAGTTTGACATTATCATTTTGGTAAGGAAGAGTACATTCGTATGATCCAACAGTTACTCCAAATTATACATTTCAATGTCATACAGAAAGAAATCAATGCTTATTAATAACAGAATCACAAAACGTAGTTGAATCAGAATATTGTTGATGATAAATTCTTCTAGCTAGCAGAACATTTCGATCCGCTTATCCAATACAGTAAACCATAGGTATTCATCATTTCTTGTCGCGTAAAATACATTTTATTAACTGAAAAAATACTAGAAAAGGTGACTAAATTAGATTTTATATAATTTTTATTATTGGTATCCTTGGATACGTCAAAATGACACGCTAGACGATTTCTCAGGTGTATTGATATATAAATTATTAAAAAATTGTGAAATATCTTTGTTATTATCAACTTTACGTATAGGAAATGGTTATACAAATCGAAAGGTAATTGAATAGCAAATTTAGAAATGCAAAAATGTACATAGCATTCTATTAGAAATAAGAAAGTTATTAGCGTTTGAAATTTGCCAACTTCACCCTAGATTTTATCAAGTAATAAGTTAGAAATATAGAAAATTTTGACAAAGAATGAATAAAACACTGTTTCAAGGTTACAAAAATCTAAACCGCATACCAATAGACCTACTAACAAAGAAGTTATAGCCTATTTTTGTTGAAGACGCAACTGTCAAGATTTTACGAAAAAAATTAATAACTCGAAAACTGTTCATTTTAGGTATAAAGAATGTTATGACAATTTTATTATAATTTACATAAGAAAGTCGAAAATCAAAAATATACAGGGTATTTGAAATAACAAAGTTGATATCACTTCCGGCAAAACCGGAAGCGAAATTTTCTTCAAAATAATTTCGGAAAATAGACTTAGTCAGACCATATTTGCTCTGAAAATTTCGTATCGATATCTTCAATGACAAAAAAGTTATGGACCGGTTACGTAGCTCTGGGTCACCCTGTATATATATATATATATATATATATATATATATATATATATATATATATATTATATATATATATATATATATATATATATATATATATACATTATATATATATTATATATATATATATATATATATATATATATATATATATATATATATATATATATATCCTAGTAATAATAACAGTGTAGTTCAGCCTTCAATTATATGAAATAATACTCTTTAGACCATTTCCAAGTCAATGTTTATTGACTTCTTCAGGGCTAAGATTACAAAATCAACATTAAAACATTCAAAATGATGAACATTCATCAAACTTACATTATCTGTGAGATTAAAAACAACTAAACATACGCACATACACAAGTTTATTACAACGAATTTTTCCAGAGGCAACTAATTAAATGGTGCGACCCTTATAATAACAATATCTGAAATGAGACGAAGCGGAGAATAAAGAATATATACCATCACACAAAATACAATAAAAGTATACAGAAGTTCAAACAAATTTTACAACAAAATGGTTATCCTCCGGGACTCATAAATAAATTATTGTTTAACAGTCCAGATCCTTCTAATGTAGATAAGACACATCGCGTGGAGAATATAACAGATACTAAAATCACTGTGCTTCCGTACGTACAACCACTTACCTCTGAACTGTCAAAGTTATTTTATATTTCGAGGTAAAACGAAGGTTGCAAAAAAAAACCACCTAACAATATCCTCACTTTTTACTAGACTTAAAGAGCCAGTTCCTAATAGGTTCAAGTCAGATGTTGTGTATAAAATACCATGCACCAACTGTGAAGCATTATATATCGGTCAAACGTCACAGAACTTGAACTCTAGAATCACAGGACATAAAAGTGACTCAAAAAATCAAAATAAACAGATCTCCTCCGCCTTAACGACCCACATAAGAGACACTGGGCATAATTTTAATTATGAAAATACGAGAATATTGGATCAGGAACACAAGAAGCGGCTTTTTTTGGAAATGTACCATATTCAAAATCACCCTGAGGCTCTTAATAAAAAATCAGATGCTTCCAACCTGAGCAATATTTATACGTACTTAATAAATTTCAAATTTCCGTCTAGAGATGAATAATTATATTCCGGCGTTTCGCTTGTTTCCTACCAGTACACATGTGTATCGCACGCCATGTGTCTAGGTATTTGTCCGCGTTTCATTTCAGATATTGTTATTATAAGGGTCGCACCATTTAGTTGGTTGACTCTGGAAAAATTCGTTCTAATAAACTTGTGTATGTGCTTTTGTTTAGTTGTTTTTAATCTCACAGATAATGTAAGTTTGATGGATGTTCATCATTTTGATTGTTTTAATGTTGATTTTGTAATTTTAGCCCTGAAGAAGTCAATAAACATTGACGAAAGCTTAGAAATGGTCTAAAGAGTATTATTTCATACAATTGAAGGCTGAACTACCCCGTTATTATTATTAGGATACATTAAAGCAGCCGTAAAATAAATTGACTATATATATATATATATATATATATATATATATATATATATATATATATATATATATATATATATTTATATAAATATATATATATATTATATATATATATTATATATATATATATATATATATATATATATATATATATATATATATTAATATTTAAATAAATATATATATATAATATATATATATATATATATATATATATATATATATATATATATATATATATATATAATGAAGTGAACTAGGACATTTATTTGAAACTAATCAAACAAACCTCCTAGCGGAGCTGGTTATACGAGTTCACGAAACATCGAAATGCCTCCATATACCTTAGGATGGTGTATGTTAGAAACATTAAATTGTTTATCACAATCAATGGAAATGATAGACAGTCTGTTTCGCCCTTATTTGAGGCTCATCAGTATCATTTATCCATCGAAAGTGATAACCAACTGAATATTTCTAATGGCGTTATATTTTCCTTCCAGTGACTATATGGCATATAAATATGACACAGCGCCACCAGTCGGAAACAAATGAACCACATCCCACAGATAGAAGAAAACATTTCGGCAACGAGAACTCGTACGTCCTGACACCCGAAGGTGGTTACTATAATCGCTAAGCAAGAGTAAAGTTGATACATCCATTCGATGTAATTCAACAATCACACGCCGCAAGTAACAAGCGCTCCAAATTTTATCCCTTTTACAGGTAGCAATGAATAGAAAACAGAATTCTTCGTGTTAACGATACACGTTCGTGGCAATAAAATGAAGTGAACTAGGATATTTATTTGAAACTAATCAAACAAACCTCCTAGCGGAGCTGGTTATACGAGTTCACGAAACATCGAAATGCCTCCATATACCTTAGGATGGTGTATGTTAGAAACATTGAGTTGTTTATCACAATCAATGGAAATGATAGACAGTCTGTTTCGCCCTTATTTGGGGCTCATCAGTATCATCTATCAATCGAAAGTGATAACCAACCAAATATTTCCAACGGCGTTATATTTTCCTTCCAGTGACTATATGGCATATAAATATGACACAGCGCCACCAGTCGGAAACAAATGAACCACATCCCACAGATAGAAGAAAACATTTCGGCAACGAGAACTCGTACGTCCTGACACCCGAAGGTGGTTACTATAATCGCTAAGCAAGAGTAAAGTTAATACATCCATTCGATTTAATTAAACAATCACACGCCGCAAGTAACAAGCGCTCCAAATGTTATCCCTTTTACAGGTAGCAATGAATAGAAAACAGAATTCTTCGTGTTAACGATACACGTTCGTGGCAATAAAATGAAGTAAACTAGGACATTTATTTGAAACTAATCAAACAAACCTCCTAGCGGAGCTGGTTATACGAGTTCACGAAACATCGAAATGCCTCCATATACCTGGTGGCGCTGTGTCATATTTATATGCCATATAGTCACTGGAAGGAAATTATAACGCCGTTGGAAATATTTGGTTGGTTATCACTTTCGGTGGATAGATGATACTGATGAGCCCCAAATAAGGGCGAAACAGACTGTCTATCATTTCCATTGATTGTGATAAACAACTTAATGTTTCTAACATACACCATCCTAAGGTATATGGAGGCATTTCGATGTTTCGTGAACTCGTATAACCAGCTCCGCTAGGAGGTTTGTTTGATTAGTTTCAAATATATATCCTAGTTCACTTCATTTTATTGCCACGAATGTGTATCGTTAACACGAAGAATTCTGTTTTCTATATATATATATATATATATATATATATATATATATATATTTATATATATATCTATATATACATATATAATTATATATAAATATATATATATATATTATATATATACATATATACATATATATATATATATATATATATATATATATATATATATATATATATATACATATATTATTTCATATATATATATATATAATATATATTATATATATATATATATATATATATATATATATATATATATATATATATAATATATATATACATATATATATATATATATATATATATATATATATATATACATATATATATATATATATATATATATATATATATATATATATATATATATATATATATATATATATATATATATATATATATTATATATATATATATATATATATATATATATATATATATATATATATATATATAATATATATATATATATATATATATATATATATATATATATATATATATATATATATATATATATATATATATATATATTATATATATATATATATATATATATATATATTATATATATATATATATATATATATATATATATTATATATATATATATATATATATATATATATATATATATATATATATATTATATATATATATATATATATATATATATATATATATATATATATATATATATATATATATATATATATATATATATATATATATATATATATATATATATATATATATATATATATATATATATATATATATATATATATATCGCTCATTTGCTGCAATAACGTCATAATTCGAAAATAACGATTTTCCAAGAGGAGCATTTGAAGTTTTAAATCTTGTATAAATTTTTGCAAACTTTAAGACAAAATAAAAAATTTGTACTATTCGGTCAAACAACATTTGGTTATGATATGTACGTGAATTAATGGCTGAAAAGTTTTCCACATAATTTACCCTACCCTAAGAATCAACTACAGGTTCACTTATGACGTTCTTGCTGGTAAAAACAATTTCGTAAGGCGACATAAGAAGAACTGTGACGTTATTGTTGTTAACAAAATCTGTTCTCACTCGAAATTATAACAACAGTTTCCACTTGTGACAATATTATTTTTTCCAGAAAGTGAAAATAATAAAATACAACATTGCAATCAAGTCCATGGGAATTAAATGATCATTATTACATTCGTTGCATATTTTATTTCTATTTTTATTAACAAATTAAATTTGCTAAGTGCCTATGAAGTACAACAGAAGTAAAAGCTTAAAAAATAAGTATTAATGTGAAAATTGCAAAATATATGTTACAGTTGCTCGTAGAATGGTTTATAAAATTTAGGAATGTGATTTTTCTGGATTAATTCAAGAAGGTCTTGTTTCTTGTTATTAGCTATTCCAGGTTTTGTGCTAAATGCTCTTGTTAGTGAAATATTCTTCATATTTTTTTTCCGAATGATATTTGCCACCTTAAACTTGTCAACTTCATAAGATGTTTTAAAACTAAAGGGAAGTTGGTGATTCATGTGTCACACGGAGAATCTTAACTGTAGCTATTTTTACCTGCGACATATTCAGAGGGCCCATTTCAGTTGCTAGAGCTTTAATATCAAAGAAATCTTCGAAGCACAGTTCTGAAATATTAAATGACTTTCCAGTTTTTCTAGCTGCCCGGATTGCAGCAATGAAGGATTCTAGTGTGTGTACATTGGGCCACCCTTCAGCTGTCGTTTAACTTGGCGCTCAATTAAGGAGTGCGCGGAATCTCCCTCATTCTGCGTGTGGTCTTTGATTAGGTATTTATGTGTTATGCTTTTTTATGTTGAGATGAGATACAGCATAGAGGTAGAGTGCAACCATGAACTTATTTTTTTGCTGGCCCGCACAGTTATCGGAATAAAAAATGAAGTCTGTATCACCTGAAGCAGCCCTTTTATTCAAATAGCGAAGAACGCACGAACCCAGTTCGTTAATCCCTCTGTGTCCATTGGATTCGTCCCAAACAAAACATTCGCATTCATTACTTTTCAGATCATAAATTGTAAAATTAAATACATTCAATTTAGACTTGTAGTAAAATACTGAGACATCGCCCTTGGGAATTTGTTTAACAGCTTGTAAGTCGTACACCGCCACTGCAGCATTCTGTGTCTCCTTATCATTATTTTTTTCCTTTCTAGACAATTCTTTCTCTACTAGGTGCAAATCGTAATATTCTTTCTTATTCTCTTTTTCTTCCCCCTCAGAGTTATCGTAGGCACAGCACGTTTCACATAAGTCTTTTTTAGGCGTAAAGAATGAAATATTAAAATCTTCCGTGAAGATCCGATAGAACATTACGTAGTTAACGAATGGAAGTTTTTTTTCTTTACAGTCGGTTATATAGTCCCTGTAAATATCGGCAATAGATTTGCTTCTATCAATGAAATGTTTACTGGTATTGGCACGAGTATAGTGACTTTCGATTTTCGGAATTTTCTCGACAAAGTTCTTTACAACTTCCTTCAAAGCAACATAAACTTTTTTCTGTTGGCCATGTTTCCCACGGCAGTTTTCTTCCAGTAAAACAGTTGCCACCTTGTTTCGTTTCTCCTGCACGGTTCGAATAGGGCGATCGTTTATATCTAACGTGTTCTTAAAGAACAATTTGCATACTCGAACTTTCTGCTCTCTAAGCCGGAAATAGAAGGCGTTATTATTATCTCTTTTCTTCCTGGTGCCACCAACACGCACATACTGATATTTAGGTTGAACTTGCTCCATATTATTGGCAATATATTGTCGTTGTTTCCCTAAATCCCCCAAGTTCCAATAAGAAGTAAAAATCTTCATGCGTTCCTCTTCAGTAAACTTTAAAGAACATTTAATCTTACAAGATTCCGTACACGGAGGTCCCATTTTTCTTTCTTCTCGAACTTTTTTTCCTGTTGTGTGCATTTCGTATGCCTTTCCACTGTTTCTCAATTTTTTATTAAGATTCTTCATCCAGGTATTCTAATTTCTTTTACGCTTCACTCCTTTCTTAAATGGACTCGTTAATATCATCGGAGACGGAATGCTAGAAAAACTGGAAGTATTCGGAGTGGATCCAAGAGAAGAATGAAGAGAAGTAGTAGTAGAATTAGCTCCGCCATCACTGTCGCTCTCACTGCTAACGCCGAGCGGTACATACGTCGTATCACAAAGTGAATCGTCATCTGAACCAGAGCTTGATGAAGAATCTGATCTCGATCTAACAGATCCAGTAGGAGTATTATTTACAACCTCCAAGCTCTTTACTGATTGGGTGACAGTAGCTGATACATTACCTTGAAAAATTACATTGTATTAGAGAATAGAACTGTAGTACTACAAAATATAATTAAGTAAAGAAAAACTTAATTCAATTCCTCTTTTCTATCAAACAAGAAATGTGAATTATTCTTGGTGCATCAAAAACGTAAAATAATGAATTATGATTGAAATTTAGTTATTCATGTAATGGAAGCATATATCTATCTATAAGTAGAATACAACTTTTAAAAAAAATTTATAATTATTAACATACCCCTTTCTACTGAAGGCTCCTCTTCAGAAGTCAAATTGTTATTCACTTCTCCATAAGGTGGGGACGTATGTTTTATCTGCCAATCTTCCGTATTTCCTTCTTGTTTCTTTAAAGCAATTAACACCATTTTTGCTCCTCGACTATTTGACTGCATGATTCTTCCACTAAAATCTAAATTATTCTATGAAGTGAACAAATCCTACTGAAAAATTATAATGTCTAGATTCCGGTCGATGGTTGTAAAATATTTTAGTAAAATATTAAAACCGTTGTTAAAACAATAATGACATAAAAGGAAATAATTCAGAGTAACACATGAGTAATTGAGACTATTTAGTTCAAGAGTGTCATAACAGCAAATACTTCTGAAACTTATGACTAAGAAACAAATGCTTTTTAGCTGTAACAACGTCTTAAACCAAAATAGTACTGAAATATAAACGATAGCTTTTTGCAAGAACGTCATAACACTAAATAAGTCAAACGTAAATGTTTCGAAGTTTCACATGCACAACGTCATATCTTAAAATAATACATTATACATAATATAAAATAAGATAGAAAGTGTTCTTACCGTTGCAGTAATATTGGCATAAGTCAAAATATGTCACTGTTCTAGAGAAGATTTAAAAGTTTGGTCACAAGAGCTGACACACAACTGAAATAATACAGTGTTGCAACCAACAACCGAAGGAAACGTAGTTTTGCCAAAACGACATTACCGCCACCCAGCGGGTAAAACTTGAAAGCTCAGAAATGACACTCTTCTAGTTGAAAGTTTACGTTATTGCAATCGACCCTGTGGTATCAACTCAAAAAATCATGATTTTCGCGTTATGACGTTGTTGCAGAAAATGAGCGATATATATATATATATATATATATATATATATATATATATATATATATATATATATATATATATATATATATATATATATATATATATATATATATATATATATATATATATATATATATATATATGAATATATATATATATATATATATATATATATATATATATATATATATATATATATATATATATATATTCAGAAAGATTTCCGCGGTCGGAAGTATTTGAAAAACTTGGTTCACGGAATGAACAGCGTAAAAGTTTTGAAAAATCTCGACGTTTCGGCTCCTTTTGTGAAGCCATCTCCAGGATAATTAGAAGTGGAATAATTCAGAATCGAGGCCTCAATCTGCCTACTCCACGATTCGAATTAGGAGGAATCGGAAACAATACGATTGCGTGGTCTCAACCTGCCTACTCCACTAACCGTACTGCTTCCTGTCAACTCTGAAGTCTCATCCTGCCTACTCTTCAGAGTCAACAGTTGACTCTGGAGTCGTAGTAGGCAGATTGAGGCCATGATTCTGAATTATTCCCCTTCTAATTCTCCTGAAGATGGCTTCGCAAAAGGAGCCGAAACGTCGAGATTTTTCAAATCTTTTACGCGGTTCATTCCGTGAACCAAGTTTTTCATATATATATATATATATATATATATATATATATATATATATATATATATATATATATATATATATATATATATATATATATATATATATATATATATATATATATATATATATATATATATGTATATATATATATATATATATATAAATATATATATATATATATATATATAAATATATATATATATATATATATATATATAAATATATATATATATATATATATATATATATATATATATATATATATTCGTTTTTTCTAACCTATACGAAATTTAGGACAAGCAACAATCAATTATCATAAAGAAGTATCAATAGTTTTTTCTAATTTTGACATATAAAGTGACACTTTTTAATACTGATTGACATTATAAAACGTCTTATTTTTTGTAACTAGCTGCAAAAAGTAAAATTTTATGCAATTGGTGACGAAAAATGTATTTCAAAATTAGTGACAAAATTGAATTATTCTATTTATTAAACTGTTATAATACAAGTTAAAAACATAAATTATAAATTAATAAATTATTATAAATATTGATAACACAATTATTGCAATTATTCAAATTAATTCCTGACGACATATTTTTTTCATTGCTCGAAATTGCTGTTATTTGGGAAGCGGCGCACATTGCATTAGATGTTTCACAAAATATTTCTTGCGCTATAAGTTTTTCATTAATCATGGAATTTTCAACATATCCCTCCGCAACAGAGGTAGATTTCCAACGTCCATGCCTCTTTAATTTTAAAATATCAGCGCCACTGTCTGCTAGGAAAGTGGCAGAGCTTCTCCTGAAGCAGTGGCCAGTATATAGAACAGGATTTGAAAGACCAAGAAATTGTGCAATAACTTTTGGCAGACTGCTAAATGTGTTAATTCCCACAGGATTTCTGGTGCATTTTCCATTCGCATATTTTACAAAAAATCTGTTGTGTTTAAGAACCTGGGGACGCAACTTAATATATTTTCTCAATATTTCAACAAGATTCGTATTTTCAATGTCTCCAGTGGTAATTGCAAACTGCCGTATAACTTTTGTTTTTGAAGGTGGGATATCAACACGAAAATCTTCGTCTATAACATTTTCAACTGGAAGAAATGTTAATTCTGCTTTTCTGCATGCTCCTGCCATTCCAATTATCATTGCAACCTTACCCTTTAAGTATTCTTTGTCATCAGCTTCCACTAAAAATTTGGCAAAATCTTCTTTAATAAAAACCTTTGACTTTTAAGCACTGTACCCGTCCGCTTGCCTTTTAATATATGCTACCAAATTTGTATATTTTTTAATATCAATATTCCTTTTCAGATTTAGTTCAGACCTTAACATTGAGTAAAGTGTCCATAATGTGGAAACTTTTAGATCTTTCTTACCCTCAAAATATGCAAGTAAAACTTTCTCATTTACATGTTTAATTTTCTTCTCATCACACCACGTAACAAATTTTTCGTATGCCAAATCATAAACTGCCTTCGACTTTTTGGGAATCACTGATAATAGAGCATTACCTGCTGCATCTTCAATATCGCTTGGTAGCTCTTCAGAACTTGAATCACTCATTTTTTAAAAATAAAACTAAAAATATATCAATCTCGCTAAAAACCTTCCGTCTAGACTTTTTTACAAAATGTCAAACTGACAACTAACATGAAGTAACAGCAACAAACTAAATTTATGTTTTCCAAATTTGTATCAATTATATTAAATTTTATTTTTTTTTCTTCAAAATTAGAAAAAATCTTGTATGCAATACGTTACGAAATGAAACTTTGTGTAACTTGTGAGTTTTTGCAAAAATCTCACGCGTTACACAAAATCAGGCATTTCGTAACTGATGGCATAAATAGCTATTATGTAACTGTCAGTCTATTATGAACAATCCACTTTTAACTTATATACTCGCTTATATATCAGATTGTACCAGTACTAGGAAAGTAGGTCAAGGGTTAATTAAGAATTGTTGTAACCGATATACCTAATTGATAAACAATTGATTGCCAGATAAACATTGTACTACCAGTAAAAGATGATGAGTCTGAACTGAAACCACTGAGTTTTCTATTTTTTATTCAAGATTCACCAAACAATGAAATACCTTATTTGAACAATTTCGAAAGATCACATTTGATTACGAAACGACGTTACCTCAAGAAAACTAGAGATATCCTGCGATTTTAATCAAGGAGAGATTACCTAGCAGAAAAAGACAAGTAATTTGAGAATTACAGGTATCATGTATGTTTCTTCAGACAACCAGAAACATTTGAAATGGTCTTTTGGAATCAGAGCTGTAACGAGCACTGCAGAATAGTGCTTCGAGCACTAAGCACTAAGCACTTGAAAAAAAAGGCTCCTGGTCTCGAGCACTAAGCACTTATTTTTACAACAGGCTTGCGATCACTAAGCACTTTGTGAAAGTAATTTGACATTTTGAGCACTAAGCCCTAAGTACTTTTTTAGGAATTGTTGAAATTGAGGTTATTTTAATCGGTAAAGAAATTGTAAGCTGGCATATGAGTATGAGATTATTGACGGGTGAGAAGAGATGCACAGGGTGTTACAAATTCGATGCTCACTATGAGCTGGTACAGAACTATACAGGGTGTTTCATTGGTAAATGAACATACCTACGATAACCTGAGCTAGAGCTATCCTAGGCGAGTCCAAAATATCGATATATGATAGGTCAAATCAATTCCATAACCGAGTTTATGTATTCACCAAAAATTTCAATTCCTCCTAACTTTTGAACCAACCAGCATAGTCGGTTGATATTTGGAACGTATGACAAGTTTGGCTCAGCTTAGTGCTTAGTGATCCGCAGAAGTGCTTGGGAGCACTTCAGTGCTCGAGAGCACTTTTGGGAGTACTAAGCACAAATCCTTTTGTTGAAGGACAATTACTAAGCACTAAGCACTGCTTCTGAAAAGGGCTCGGAATCACAGTGTTCGGGAGCACAAAAGGGCTCCGAGTGCTTTCACAAGCACAAAGCACAATGCTTTGGCACAGCTTTGTTTGGAATAATTCTGGATATTTTACTTGGTAGGGATGGAGTAGCATGAATAATAACACTGGTGAAGACACAGCAGGAAACTATTCTTCGTCCCTTTCAACTGCTCTACTCCTTCGAAATATCAGCAGACGATGAAGAACAACTAGTTTCAAAGAAACACGGAGAAGTAAAAGAGAATGAAACCAAACCGAGAGATGTAGATGAAAAGCAGAAAAAACAAGAAACTTCGGGGAAGCATGAAGTAGTCACAAGGAGTGGACGCACTATTGAAGTACCAGTTTCTGTTACCTTTTTTTGTATTTCTCAGCACAAAAAAAAAGAAGATGTTGAGAATATTAATTTTGCTGTTTCATAGCCTTGTTTTTATTTTAGTAGTATTCTCTCACCATGTTCCCAAAAACTATATCATAAGTAAGAGTCATCAACAAAAAAAGTCAATAAATAAGTACGTCAAAATTCTTTCAATAAAAGTATCATTTTCCATGTGTATATTTCGAAAAAATTGAATGAAAAAAATTCTGAAAGGATACAATAATTAAGAATTCTTTTCCTCATAAATATTCACATTCAAAGCTAAAAAGCCAAATAATGTAATTGCATGAAACCAATTACTTTCGAATTTATAAGTATCATAATCGAACAAGCATTTTTATTTATATTTGAATTGAATTATATTCCATTTAATTATTCGCTTCATTATCATGAAGCATAATACCCACATTTCATTTAACAGGAATCATATTTTAACAGTATAAAAAGCGAATATCAGTAGGTAGTGGTTTCTTTCCATGACAATTCTCGAGTAGATCCAGCAAATGCATATCGTACGTGTACCTTTTAGGTGAACCGGTGGCTGGTGGCTATTTTCACATATAAAGCTTTCAATTCTTTGACAAAATTTCATATTGAAACAATATTTTTGAACATGTTCTATTTTTGAATTCGATTTTTCAAATATTTTTTCGGCATCTCTGATGTCGTTATATATAGATTCTCGTTCTTTTCCAGCTTTATTTTCAGTTGCGTCACTTTTCCCGAAAAATATTGCACATTCTTGTACGATAATGTAACGACGAGTGTAATATCGTTTTATTTTGAAAAGTGATAGTTTTTATTTATCATCAATATTCAGTGAGAAAATACTCAAATATTTACTTCATTTAAAATGAATTTCTGTTAACTCAGATTGTTTTTCTGAATTTTCTTTTGCACCTGCAGCACAGTAACTTTTTTGAAGGTTGGATGCGGATAGTATTAATATGTTGTAATTAATAGTTCTGTGAATTACCTTTAATTGAAACAAAATTTCTTCATTACAGCTGTTCCAAGAAGAAATGACAATACTAGAAATTCTCAAGGCACTTCTTGCATTGCGAATGATTCTGATCAGAGAAATAGCTTTAGCAGATGTGCTCCTGCTGAAGATATTATGCAGCATAGTGACTTTTTTGAAGGTTGAATGTGGATAGTTATATACTGTGCATGAGCTCTGCTTTGACGATTTTTATAACTTTCAAAAACAAGGAATTGACATTGAGGAAAAAACATTGATAAGGAACGGTTCAAAATTTCTGAAGTTGCAATCTTCAAAATCGATCAAGATAGTGCAAACGAGTTGCTGTACAAGAACTGTCATGGTGCACAAAGTTTTGTAAAAGTGTTACTAATTATTTAGAAATCACTCGAAGGAAAACACCAGAATCTGCCAACAAGGAGCTGTGCCTAGCATATAGCATATATTTCATATATTATTAGAGATTAAAATTGTGAAGACTGATTTTTTTTAAAATAATTTTGTATTGAGTTTTATTGTGTTTATAACATGAAATTATATTCTGATTTTTTATTTTTGTTTCAATTAACTCCTATTCATGGATATAAAAGTTGAAATCATAAATAGAAGCCCTTCACTTGAAATTGAACTATTTTTCCAGAAAACTCGCACAGTCGAAATAGTTGGGGTAGATTTGTTTTTCTACTGATTTTCAGATTAGAAGAAAAAAAATTATGCAGGAGCAACTATTGGTATGCACTTTGATAACAATAAAAGAAATTGCTGATCAAATTTCATGGATATTGTGGTGAGTAGATCAGTAGGTCAGTGTCTCGATTCGTTACTACATAGTAAACAAGAATGTTTAGTTATAGATATATTGTTGTAAACGGAACGTGCCTGGCCAAGGTCGCACATTCAGCAGTTATTGTATAAACATTACATATAAGACCCGATGGAAGATCGGAGAGAAAAAGAACGTAAGAAGTAAGACTGAGGTATAGACTCGTCACGCTGCCCGAGGGGTTAGCACTAAGCCTATATCCTATAATACTATACAATTAAATAAAGAAAGTATAGTATGAACCTGTGTTTCATTTAACACCCAGGACCAGGCATTACATGGCGATCCTGCTAGTTGTATTGTTGTAATTAAAGAAAGTGAAAGTAGTGAACAAAAATGGGAAGAAGAAGAAGAACTGATCATCGCCCATAGAGGCTGGTTGCTTCGCAGTTCCGGAGATGACGACCCAGGCCATCACGACGATCGAAGGAATGAGTATACTGGCTGTGAACGAGTTCCGCAGGGAGAAACCGCGATGTTGCAGGAGATTAAGGTAGGATCTACCCTTGTATAAATGACAGAGACGTACGAGATATGGACGTTAAATATGTGTGTAAACAGGGAGTGAGATTGACATTGTGTTTGTAAAAATGAAGAAGAAAAAAAAAAGAGACAATATTTTTTTTAGAAGAGACATTAAATTTTATTATTAGTTATTACATTAAGGAAGTTTCTACATTAAGTTTGAGTTAGATTATGTATATATATATATAAATTATGACACTGACCACTAATTATTACCTGATCTAATTATTTATTTTCATTTTATTAGGCCTATTATTAATTTTGTTATTTGATTTAATTTTATTGAACCCCTATATTTATTATTGACCTAGTGAACAGACACTATGAATAATTTTTTTTTGAAGGAAAAAAAGAGACAGTTAAATTTTGTCCTATGTTATGAACAGTTTCGTTATTTTCCGGGAAAAATTTTTTTTTCCTCTCCCCGTTAAAGTTAAGTATGATATAGGATGACCCCCTGTTTTTGTTATTTAGCACTAGTTTATTATTATCAATGGTAATGTGTTAGTAGTTTCCTCGTTCGTGCAATAACCATAATTTAGGGTTAAATGGGAAAATTTTTTTTTGTTGTTTTTGCTGTAGATAATTAGTACTATTATTTTTTTTTGGGAGCTATTCTTATTCAAGATTATGGAAATTTTTATATATAGTGTGCAATTATAGAAATAAGTAATCGCTCGTTCTGTTTATGGATTGTGTGACATTGACATTATTATTATTATAACATTGCTATTTTATAACATGGGTAATCTGATGACACTGGCCGACATTGACTCACTATCGAGTTACTTTTGTTTTTATGAATAATTGGTTCATTGAATGGATTTAGAATCTTGCGATCTATTGTGTAACAAATTGAAGGAAATAAGAACTTATTTAATAAAAATTGGACCAAAACGACGGCTTGAAAGTAGAGACATTGTTGAAACTAAATTAAACGAGTCAAATAAAAATTATGAAGAGTGCAATAAATATTTTAGATCTTTCGATACTAGGAGAGTAGAGCCATCTGACCTTCAATTAGTTATAGATAAGAAAGCAAGAATCAACAATATTTTCCGAAGAATGTAATATATATGTCAAATATTTCGAAGCTAGAAAACTTTTTTTTATGATTATGAATATTTTGCATTTATGTATTATTGTAGTTAAATCTTACTGAGACCTACTTCGGAAATTTTTAATTGTTTGATTAATTGAATAATTTAAATCACGTAATCAAGTTTTATCGTAAATATTTGATTTGCTGATATTACGCATAAAAATTGTTATTTATAAAAGTCACAGAAATTCTTTGAAGAAATTGTAAACTGTTGCTCACTTGATGATACGCAAATAAGAAAATTAACTTATACTCGATGAAGCTTGAATATTTGAAGTCGTCAGAAGGGACAAAAATATGAAAATTTAAATATTGTTTTTAATAAAGTTTAAACTTTGAGCCCATTATCAAATATAGGTACTGCTAAGACTGATTATAGTTTCCAAATTAGTGTGGTATAGATAATGTTCAATTATTTAATGGAGAGAGCAATTTTATTAAGGAGAATGCGTATATGACGCTCAGGGGATGGATTATGCCCCCTGCTAATGAATTATGTTTTCATAAATAATGAATTTTTACTGTAATTACGAGATGGAATCGTTGGTAAAATGAAATGAAACATATATTTTTTTTGTATGCTATATATAGATAGCGACCACTTCTTAAGTGAAGATGGATATGGTAATGAGAAATGAAGAAATAAATATATAGATGAGTACCTATATATAAATTTTTGTGGAGGAATAGTGTTGTACTAATGTTGCAACACTCTACAGAATCTAAATATTCGATCGGCATTTACGCGAGACGAAAAGTTGAGAATTTTAGAGGCTATCTGTAGAGAAGAATGGAATTAAAAGCTCTCAATTATTAGGAAGGCAAGGGAATATAATCAGTTTTAGGGACCTTAGTTATTATTATTGTGGATATATATATATATTTATATATTGAGGTATGGTTGGTATTGTGGTTACATATAGATGGGTTATATTAATTGATAAATGAGATAAATGAAAGAGTCCACAAATTAAAGTAAAAGGTAATTTATATAGAGTACTATGGCTGAAATGAAATAATTATTAATATATCAAAAATATGGCGTATCATCACGAGAGTATAGGGACGTTAGACAGCGCGAATAGAGATTGTACGTAAAATGAATTGTTTTAAAAATTGTCATTGTAATTATAACTACTTCCAGCACACCTCCAGGAAGGGATATGGTAATTAAACCATGCATAGGAAATTGAAAGGAAAATTTTAAATCATCATACATTTAAACGAGACAGAATTTTCTCGAGTAACCTCAATAAAATTCTTTTCAATTAGCCCGAGAGGTGTGGTGAGTAGATCAGTAGGTCAGCGTCTTGATTCGTTACTACATAGTAAACAAGAATGTTTAGTTATAGATATATTGTTGTAAACGGAACGTGCCTGGCCAAGGTCGCACATTCAGCAGTTATTGTATAAACATTACATATAAGACCCGATGGAAGATCGGAGAGAAAAAGAACGTAAGAAGTAAGACTGAGGTATAGACTCGTCACGCTGCCCGAGGGGTTAGCACTAAGCCTATATCCTATAATACTATACCATTAAATATAGAAAGTATAGTATGAACCTGTGTTTCATTTAACACCCAGGACCAGGCATTACACAGTGATATTCAGTTAAATTTTGGCTAAATCTTTGAATCGGATTTTCTCAAAACTAGAAATTTTGATTTGTGCCGGTTTTCTAGCGATATGTTCATATGTAAGTATATATGTATACACAGAAAATAATAATGAGCCTGATAACAATCACTGCCAATGATTGACCGCATATTCATTATCATAACATATTTTTCATTAGAAAAATGTCAAAGATTTAATGATAATAATGAATTTCTGTGATTGATCAATCAACGATTTTGTTGTTATAATGAAATCTATGTCATTATGATAATGTAATTGAGTCGTGAATCTAATGAAAAAAATCATCTTTATAATTTTATTTACATCAGAGCAATGTGAAAAATACATCAAGTTAATGACTACATAGTGATCAATACTATGTACCTTCAATCATCACGACACATTGTCATAATCCCTCTTTTAATAAAGCTATGTCCAATAGGCATAACATTAATGATTGAAAACATTAACCTATGTATAGTTCATTATAGCAATGCACTGCGTTCATCACCTAATGTATTAAGTCATTCGGTCAATGTCCGAGAGCATTAGGACAATGCTCAAAGAATCATGGATTGATGAATTTCTGGCTGCACCCCCACCGTCTCAACGTACATATGCTAAATTTCCGCCTAATATATACGAGTATCTATCTAACGCTAGCAGCCAAAAGGTGAAGTATTATTTGTGTATAAGTAAATTTTTGTGGAAGAAGTTTCTTTAGAAGGTGGTAAGTACAGTAACTGTATTATTTTAATCTTGTTAGTTTTTTATAACATCTGAATAAAAGTTACGAAAATACTTTTTGCCAGAATACAATCTCAAAAAAATAAGTAGTTACACTGAACAGTATTGAAAGAGAGGAAAGAATAAAAACGTGGTGTGTTTGGAGCACTTGTAATATATAAATATATTGCATTTTGAACAATTTTTACATTATTTCGCAAACTACTATGAATTTTGCTATAAAAAAGTAGATATGCTCAATAACGGAACTTGCTCATAAATTGTTTTGCTAAATACCCCTGTAAATTCAGTAAATTACTGAAAAGAAAATTGTATTCACAAAAAATCTACTATTTACTAAAATTTGACGGTCTACACTATTTCAACTTCTTGAAAAATAATCATATATTGCAGGTTGTGACCATACTTGTAAGTGTGATCTGGATCTGAAGTAGAAACCGAAATATTCCAAGCACCTCCATATTTATTCAGTATTTACTTTTCCCCAATACAAATCATGGTCGGTCAACTATCTGTATAACAACCCAGAGCGCCCTCCACCAAAGATATTGGAAACCAACAATTCACCGCTGAGATCGAAAATGCAGAAACCCGTCGCTAGAATACAAACTTCCTGTAATGAGATGTCTACTTTGCAACTGTGGCGTAGGTATGTTTTTTTTTAAATTATTGAAGAATTTTCCTTGTTCACTTTATGTAATATATTAAATTGTCCATGGTCAACTAGTATATTTTTCATGATTTTTAATTTAATCTTGTATAATTTCATGTAATACCTATAGTATTCAATATAATATAGCTATAGTTGCAACTAACTATTATAACTTTACTTCTAGATTGATATGGACTCAACCTTGAAGAACAAAAATGACAATTGTTTTCTCAAACACTGTGAAAAAGAATTGCTTAAATCATTGCATTTCTGTTCAATGGCAATGTCAAAGACAAGGCGATTGAGTTTTTATTAGGCCCATTGGAAATCGAAAATATCGAGGAAAGTAAGTATCTGCTTGTGTAGATTGTGTATTTCAGTGAATGGTGTTCACCCCGTGATGCTAATGTTAGTAGTTCAAAAAGAGCTTTATATTATTATTCTGTCAGATGATGGTTGTTTTAGTCAGGGTTGGAAAAGAACACTTTTTTCATTTGTTATGAAATCAAATGACAGCTTCAGGGTAATTTGATACATAGTTCGTGAACATCATATTTATTAAGTTCATAACATACTTATTTCATTAAAAAGTTGAGTCTTAATGAAAAAGAAAAGCAGTTTTCTTAAATCTGGAATTCACTTTTTCCATTGTCGACCATAATATATTTTGATTGATGAGGCAGCCACCAAGAAAGTTGTAAAGAAAGATATTACTGGAAAAATGCATAACGAAAAATTTTCACATACAGCACTCATTTTTATATCTTGCAAAAACACCACAAGAAATTGAAGAATGGATATACTTTTTGAATTCGAAGAAAATTTCAATTCAATACTTTGTGTTCGCAATTGACGAAGATATAACAAAAATTTGAGAAGAGTTTACATACCTCGATGGAATTAGATATGAGTTTTTCAATGTTATAAGAGCTGTTGATAGTTTTTTAAATATTATTTATGTTTCCGATTTAAGTTTTTCTCCAGAAAGTATTATGTTTTAGTCGTTTATTGAATACTTTTTTTTAAACCTCAATCCAGGAATTGTATACAGTAAAACACATATCTTATGTCGATATTTGAAGAATAAATTGTATTATTCCAATTCAATGAATCTTTTGTTTCTGTTTGTAGTTATCTTTGGAACGTACTCGTTCGACAGTGCCATCATAATTGCTTGGAGCATTAGCAATAATATATAGACATTTTTCCCTATTTGCAATTATATACCTCTCACTATATATATATATATATATATATATATATATATTATATATATATATAATATATATATATATATATATATATATATATATTATATATATATATATATATATAATATATAATATATATATATATCTATATATATATATATATATAATATATATATATATATATATATATATATATAATAATATATATATATATCTATATATATAATATATATCTATATATATATATATATATATATATTATATATATATATATATATATATATACATATATATAAATATATATATACATATATATATATATATATTATATATATATACTATATATATATATATATATATATATATATAATATATATATATATAAAGTGTAGTCTATTTTATTCATGAAAACAAAAATTTTAAGGAGGTGCAACCTGTAGGCTCAGATCGATGTATTTTTACATTATATTAACGTCTCCGAACATTGAACGATGTTCGAAAGTGCATGGCTTAGAAATAATGTGTCGGTGATTGAGTTAACGTCCTGGGTTCCTTAATTCAATGACTGCATGTGATCGGTTGATGTACAGAAAACTTTAATATCATGCTGGATGTTGATTGACTGATACACAATGGTCATTAGTAGAATGTACTTTGTTTTGAAATCCAGGTGATGAAATTGCCTCTCGGGGATTGATATAATCACTTGAACATCAAGCAATTAATAATAATATATTGAATCAATGAACTTGAGCATCGGTTGAAAATTGATGTCCGAATACATTATCACAACGGTTTTATTCATTATATTCACGTACGTTTTTCGTTCTGTTTATAATATATAATATATACATACATACGTACATATCGCTACTTGGGAAGAAAACCGGCACAACTCACAATTTCACATATTATGTGCTTATGTATTTTAGCTTTGTTTACACGATAAAAGGCGCAATTTTGAAGCAACAGGGTTTAAATTTTGTGAATTGGTAGTTTCGTATGATATCTTGGTTGGAATTGGTTTTGGTTCGAATTAGTAGAGTGATTATTTACGAACACTGGTACTTACCTGAATTCATTACCAATATCCTCAAATTCTGCTGCTTACATTCAAATTTTATTCTTCATTAATTATATAACAATAAACATAAAATATGTTAGTGTAATTATATTAATAAGGGGGATTATTAGTGTAACGACTCGCACCGCTTAATACATGCGCATATACGTATACAGCTGGCACGCACATGACTTAATTTTTCACTTTTGTATGCCTTTATTTCATTCTTTAAACGTCTGGAGTTTCACGTGCTATTAGGAAACAGAATAAACGCGTATATTTTCATATATAATACCACTAGAAATAAAAATTTTCCGGCAAAATTTCTTGATTGTAATATGAAAGTTTGTTGCTCAGGCAATTTCGCGAATGACATTCGTATCAAAATCACGAGCCGATAGGCGAGTGATTTTGGAAAAAATGTCATGAGCGAAATTGTCTAAGCAACAAACTTGAATGTTACAAGAGAGAAGTTTTACCTGCTTAAATTTCATCTCGAGTGGTATTCGACATGACTATTTCACGAGAAAATATGTCTATCAGTAATATATAACATTTGAGAGAGTCAAGAAAATAACCTATGAATGTGAGAAATGTCAAAATATCATCGATGAAATACTAACTTGCTAAGTTTTGCCGGCTTGCATGTTTTATCGCTGTGAAACGAGAGTTGCTATGGAAACTTCTCCACTGAAAATGGAATGAGTGAAATAGTCATAGAAAATTTTCGTTTTGATGTAACTAAAGTTATATCTGAAGAAATGTATTTGATGCATTCTTCTAAAATAAAGAATCTTTGAAAACTGTTATTACTACTGTTGCCAATTTTTGGAAATATTTACTTTTGCAGAAATGTTTCTATAAATATAATAAATATGTTTTGTTATTCTTGCATTTATTAGGTTTTTAGACAAATATATAAAATGTGGAGAAAAAAATAAAACAAGCTCCTTAGATATGGAAAAATTACTCACTGGAACAATAAACGCATGAAGAACTGTCATTGTTTATCGCCATTCTCAAACAGAAAAATTGCGAATAGTTTGAAAATTGAAACTTGAGAACCAGTCCTTTATAGAAAAATGATTAGGTCAAGTAGGTATAAAGGTGAGGGAAGTTTTCCAAGTCCATTCAGATATCAAATAAAAAACGACTGATGTCCCTTCTCCAGTAATTGTTGTTAAACTAATTTTCGAAAATACGGAGAGAAAGACCTTCAAATATTAATTATTACATTTCAGACATCATAAATCGTTTAGCAATAACTTATTAACTAACTGAAATTAGAGATATAAAAAATATTTTTGCAAGTACCTACCGAAGTCCAATTTTCAGTTGAAGTAATGTTTTATTGTAAAGAATAATTATAAATGCAAATTTGATTCATTGTTCACCCTGTTCCGAATAATTTAAATTTGTCAATTACTTACAATGATATAAAATGCATTTCACATAGAAATGATAATAATTCGTAAAAAATTATGTTTCCTAAACTCTACATTCATAACACTGAAACAAAATACTTATTCACGTGTACGTCTAGAACGTACGAATACCTAGAACTTAACACAAAACTTCTTCATAAATGAGAATGGAAGAAAACTCTTGAGTAGCAGAGTTTCGTCACTAAAGTCGAGACATCACGAATAATAAAGTTTAAACTAGAGTAGAATGGCTTAATATATATATATATATATATATATATATATATATATATATATATATATATATATAATATATATATATATATATATTATATATATATATTATATATATATATATATATACCTATATATATATATATATATATATATATATTTGAAATGTTGTTGCCTGTGAACTATTTTGAACTTTTTGATAATTATCCGCAATAACAGGCTTGTTGAATCTCAAAGAACTCGATTTTATTAAAAAGTTGACGTTTCGCCACCACATTCGTGGCCTTTCCAAAAGTTTTGAAAAAGCCACCATGGTTGACCATCTTAAAACTTTAAAAAACAATTGAAAAATTTTTTCATTAGATGTTGTTTCTCTTTATAACATTATTCCAAATTCTTTGGTTCCAATAATAATTAATGATAAATGGAATATCAAAAATTATTCAAAAATTCCTTACACCGATTTAATAGAAGCAACTTGGTACAAACTATTTTGAATATGAAAATAACTTCTACCAACAAATTGATGGTGTAGCAATGGGAAGTCCTATTCCCAGTGTTATAGCTCAATTAGTTTTAGAATATTTAGAAGAAACTGTATTAAAAAATTCAAATGAACGAACTATAACTTTCAAAAGGTATGTTGATGATTGCCTTATAATAACATCAGAAGATTTTATAGATGATATTCTTAAAATATTCAACGACTTCAATAGAAAATTACAATTAACTCTAGAAAAAAAAAACAAACAATACATTAAATTTTCTTGATATTACTCTAATACACGAAAACAATGAAATTATCACAAGATGGCATAGAAAAGAATTTTTTTCACAAAGAACATTGAACTACAACAGTACACATCATTTTTCACAAAAAAAAGAGTTTAATTATCGGATATCTAGATAAAGCACTTAAACTTACTTCACCTACACACAGACATGAAACATTACAAGATGTCCATGAATTACTCATAAAAAACGATTACCCAATAAAAATTATACAGAAAATCACCATAAATAGAATTCATAAAATCTACAACACATTAGAAACACCATAAAAAAAAAACAACAGAAAATATATTTCTCTTCCATATATTCCTCATTTAAGTGATAAAATATCAAATATTTTAAATCCACACGATATTAAAGTAGCCCACACTGCACAAAATCAAATAAAAGAAAT
Source organism: Cynegetis impunctata (assembly GCA_030704885.1). Classification (NCBI taxonomy): domain Eukaryota; kingdom Metazoa; phylum Arthropoda; class Insecta; order Coleoptera; family Coccinellidae; genus Cynegetis; species Cynegetis impunctata. Next base: position 911 of record JARQZK010002177.1, on the reverse strand, counting down.
ATATTCTAAATTAAAAAGTAAAACAACTCTTCTGCAAACATCTCATGTTGTTTATAGTATACCCTATAATAATTGTAATAAATCATATACAGGACAAACTTTTCAAAATTTAGAAGAAAGATTAAAAGCACACAAATATACCTAAACACAAACCACCGCACTTATAAAACATAAAAACAATGAGAATCATAGTTTCAACTTTAATAGCACAAAAATTTAAGAAATAGAAAAAGATCAAAAACGCAGAGAAATATTAGAAATGTTACATATTCAAAAAAATTTAAATAAAGTCGTAAATGATAGAACAGATATAAAACATTCAAGTTCAATATACGCAAATTTAATTCTTCAATTTTTCTAAGAAACAACGTAAATCAAAACAAAATAATTCAACAAACAAACTCAAACCATAACAACCAATCTTCTTAGACAAAATCTGAACATCTAGAATTTTCAATTTTTCTAAAAAGAAAGTATAGTTTAGAAAATGTGATCTCCAAAATCACAAGTAATGTCAGACAATAATCAAATATTTTAAACCTATATTGTACATTACGTGGGTGAAGGTTTCTGTGGTTCCCTTCCCATCTAATATCAACAGACCTGACTGCTGATATTGGACTAAATAGCACGTAATCAATAACTGAAGATGGCCACAGCCGTAATGAAAAATTTTTGGAAAATAGTACCCTATTCTTTCACTTTTCAAAATCAGAATAATTTGAACCTATTTCGAACATTACGTGGGTAAAGGTTTCTGTGGTTTCCCTTACCATCTAATAATAACAGATTTGAATGTTAATATTGGACTGAATAGCACGTAATAAATAACAGAGAACGGCCACAGCCGAAAAATTTTAGTGAAACATAGTAGTCTTTTTTAACTATTCAAGTTTTTTCGTATCACTAAA
>JARQZK010002176.1:1155000-1287500 GCA_030704885.1 Cynegetis impunctata | reverse complement strand
ACTTATAAGGCGTATGCTGGGCCAGTACTAATCCTCTGAACCCTACCCACACTTCCTATGTTCCATAAATATCCCGCCTCGCCTATCCTTAATGCACTTGTACATACAAGTGTAACCTCTGATCTAGCTGAAGGAGTTAATCCCAAACTCAAGCTGCCCGCCTCCCTGACACATACTTCAGGGAGGAATGAAACACGTGTGTTTTCTTTTCCTTTTCCGGAGGAACATTTTTGTTGCTGTTGCGTGTTTCCGAAAATGCTCCAAAATATTCCTTAAAATTTCTTTATGTTTCGGCCACAAATGTTGATTGTTTCTACTTGTCACCCTTGAAGCTACGATTCCACCGTAGGAACGTTTTTGTTGCTGTTGCGTGTTTTCGTTAATGTTCCTAAATGTTTCTTAAAATTTCCTTATTTTTCGGCAACAAATGTTGACTGTTCCTACTTGTCGCCGGTTTCCATTTTGAGCGGTAAACTTCAAAAGAAAATAGGAAACATGTGTAAACAAATCCGTGTTGCTATCGCAGTGGAAACGTATCAAGAACGCAAATAGTAAACATTCGTGTCGCGCAGATTTTCAGTGAGCAGTGAAGTACAAATGCTGTTGCTTGTTTCCGTAAATGTTCCTTAAAATTTCTTTACGGTTCGGCAACAAATGTTGAAATGTTTCTACTAAATAATATGCAACTATTGACAATTTTAGTTGCTTCAGTGGAAACAAGAAATTTACGTATGTTGCCATAAGTTTCTGCCCTTGGCAACAAGGAGAAACATTCAGCAACAAAATGTTCCTCCGGTGGAACTGTATCTTAAGATTTTTCTAGTGGTCATTAAATTCATTAAATTTTCAAGTTTGAGTGTTATTTTGGTTGGGTTGTCTTGTCAAAGAGTATACCTCTATAATCAAACGGCGCCACCGCGGTTCTGAAAATTACCCTCCACGGAAGTTTTTTCATGGAAATTTAGCCCGTACGCGCCTTGGAGACATGTATTTTTTCACACGATTTTCGATGTACACCCGCAATTAGGTGAATAAAATGCGTGAACAGCAGAGCTAAGACACTAAGGTCTTATTTTTCGCTCGAAAAGCATCAATAGTATATTAAATAATAAGTGTGGTAACTAGGTTTTTAGCACACGCTAAGTGAAGTTTGAAAAACGAGCCGCAGGCGAGTATTTTCATTCACTTAAGTGTGCTAAAAACCTAGTTACCACGCGAGTTATGTATACTATTAGGTTTGTTCCAACCTTGAATCACAAACAGATTTCCAACAGTTTGCAAATCGTTCTCAACGCGCATGTCTGTAAAATATTGGTTTCCTGATCTATGGTTGGAACACCTGATAATTTACTGGAAGTAGTGGGTCAGGCCTCAGGGAAGAGCTTCTCATTAAAAACAAAAAATCCTACCACAAACAGAAATGTTACAATAGAGCAAACACGAAGAGATAGAAAAGAATGCATTCGAGATAGAATAGTACTTGAAAAAGAGAAGTTGGAGGTGCATAAACAAAAACTTATCTTAATGAAGGAAATAAATGAACTTCTGAGAGAGAAATGATCTTTTGAAAAAATAGAACCTGTTCTACTTGTTCGAAAAACTTTATGCAACGTTTTATTAAGCAAATTTCAGATTTCTTTCTTACATTCATGTTTCAATTTTTTTTTTCTTTAATTTTAGGATTCTTTTTTTAATTAATGCGTTAGTGCAATTAATATCTTAGTGCAACGTGGATAGTAAATGTAGTACCTACAATAAAATGTATGTTTGTTGTTTATGAAATATATGCCATTTTTTTAGTTTTACCGAACAAGAATACATAACGTAAATATGCAGAGAGTATAATGCGAGTTTTTATGTGACAATAGGTTAGGTGAATAAAAATAAGCAAAAGAATCTTAAAGAAATTGTCACCATCTGAAAAATAATAGCTCTACACATGCGCCAGATGAACGGTCAGAAGATAATCCGCAAACCGTTCTGATAGTTTTCAAACAGTTTGCAACCTTGAATGGAACGCAAAACTGACCGTTTCCTAATCGTTTATGATTCTGGTTGGAACGCATTTAAGTTACTGCGCAGAATCCTGACTGTAAGAAACTGTTTCTGATGCCGGTTGGAACGAACCTATTTTATCTACAACCGTTCGTTTTGATTAAATACAAATTAATTATAGTCTAAAATTTCCCAACTTGGTCACCAGCAATGTTTCAACTTTTTTTATTGTTATGAAAATTAGGATGTCATAGCGACAAAAAAAAGCAACGCCACTTTGAAGTTGTCAGTCAAAATGTCAGTCGAAAATATGGAGATTTCACGGCTAGTTTTACCGCACTAGTGCGTTAAAATGATTTTTACCGCACTAGTGCGTTAAAGTAATAGTTACCGCACTAATATGGATGTGTAAAAACATAATTTACGCACGGTTGTAGATAAAATATATGTATCAAAACAATAATAACCATGTAAAAATGGCGGCGGTTGGAAAAATTTACCCAAATTATGATAGTTTCGTTCTGCCTTGAAAAAAATCTCAGATATCTAATTTCAGCTCATTTGGTTCATTGGGTGATGGCAAGATGTACCCGAGGAAAAAAATGTATACATACATACATATATTTATATATATATATATATATATATATATATATATATATATATATATATATATATATATATATATATATATATATATGTTCAGAAAGATTTCCGCGGTCGGGAGTATTTGAAAAACTTGGTTCTCGGAATGAACCGCGTAAAAGATTCAAAAAATCTCGACGTTTGGGCTCCTTTTGCGAAGCCATCTTCAGTAGAATTCGAAGGGGAATAATTCAGATACGTGGCCTCAGTTGACTCTGAAGAGTAGGCAGGTTGAGACTTCAGAGTTGACAGGAAGCAGTACGGTTGGTGGAGTAGGCAGGTTGAGACCACGCAATCGTATTGTTTCCGATTCCTCCTAATTCGATTCGTGGAGTAGGCAGATTGAGGCCACGTATCTGAATTATTTGAATTATTCCCCTTCGAATTCTCCTGAAGATGGCTTCGCAAAAGGAGCCGAGAACCAAGTTTTTCATATATATATATATATATATATATATATATATATCAGACAACAAAAAACTCGTAAGCAGAAGAGCTCCATCACTAAACTCGTATTTTGAGCAAGAAATGCATCGCGTCGGGATGTTATTCTAACGAATTGGATTATATTTTGAAAAATCACGCTTAAAAAGCAAACCGAATTATTGAAAACTTAAATTTTATATTTATTAATTGCATCGTGGTTGAAGAAAAAAGTTGAAACCATTGAAGGAACGTACCTCACCATTAACTCAATCACGTACCAAATTTCAACCTTGTACTATTACAAAAATTTCGCGAAGTGCATCGTGTAATGATAGCGAGGTAGGATATGCGATTTGAACGGAATAGGCTCCGCGCGGGACAGCGCGACTGAGGAAAATGGTTGAAACTACCCAAAGGCACTTCCTCAATATCAACCCAATCAACGTACCAAGTTTGAAACCTCTAACTCAATCTATAGAAGCTGTGGACTTTGGCAAATTCTCAAAAACCACGAAAAAACAGGAAATATCTAAGTACGTAAAAATGGCGGCGGTTAAAAGCAATTAACCAATTTTTAATAGTTTCGTTCTGCAACGAGAACAATTCCAGGTACCAAATTTCAGCTCATTTGACACGATGGGTGCCGCTGGAGATGTCAATATGTACCTGGAATATATATATATATATATATATATATATATATATAGATATATATATATATATATATATATATATATATATATATATATTTATCTATATATATATATATATATATATCTATATATATATATATATATATATATATATATCTATATATATATATATATATATATAATATATATATATATATATATATATATAATATATATATATATACGAGGTATGGCAATTTGAAACCCGGAATCGAGCTCCGAGGGGCAGCTAAATTAATTTTCGGCGAAATTTCGATCATAATCCTTCACAGTAGTCTCCTTGGAGTTCCACGCACCGCTTTCACCTCCGCTCCGCTAGTCGTCTTCAGTTAGGGTGTTCAGCGCCACCGTCGCAGCTTCTTTCGCCTCCTGTACACCGCCGTGGTGGGTCCCCTTCAGGTACTGCTTCATCTTTGGGAATAGGAAGAAGTCGCAGGGAGCGAGGTCGGGGCTGTAGGGGGGGTGCGGCAACGTTGCGATGCTTTTTTTGGCTAAAAACTCGCGAATTCGTATCGACGAATGTGCAGGTGCATTGTCATGATGCAAGAGCCAACCATTCTCCGCGAGTTCGGGCCTCACGCGGAAAATACGGGCCCTCAGCCGCTCAAGGACACCTTGGTAGTACAGTCCGGTCACTGTTTGTCCTCTGGAACGTATTCCGATGAATAACGCCTTTGATATCAAAGAAAATTACGAGCATGGACTTCATTTTCGATTTGGACATCCTGGCTTTCTTCGGGCGCTCCCCCCCCGCGTTCCACCACTGCTGACTCTGTCTACGCGTTTCGGGATCGTACTCGAATATCCAAGATTCATCTCCGGTTACCACAGTACTCATCCAGTCCCTCCCATCTGTCTCAATTTTTCTCTAAAAGGTCACTGCAGATGGACATTCGAAGGTGTTTTTGGTCCAACGTGAGCATTTTCGCACCATCTTTGCACAAATCTTTCTCATGTCTAGCTCCTCGTGTAAAATCTGCCTAATGGTTTCCTTATTGATGTTTAACTTGTAGGACAACTCTCGGAGTGTTAACCGACGGTCTGATGTTACCAACGTGCGGATACGATCGACATTGGTGGGGGTACGAGAGATGACGGCTGCGCCCGGCCTCGGATCGTCCTCTATCGAAACACGTCCCTCCCTGAACCGCTTTGCCCACTCGAACACGGCAGTTTTCGACAGAGAATCATCTCCATACACGTCTTTAAGTTTACGAAAGATTTCCGCGGAGGTTTCGTTTGTTTTAACCAAAAATTCGATAACCGCGCGTTGCCTCTTAATTAGGTCACTCATTTTCGCGACGTATAGAAAAAACCTTGCTTTACAAAAACACGCGGTAACACAAAACTAAAAGTGATACCTCGTTCAAAATTTAACTGGTACTACTGAAGAGTCCCCTCTTTCGAACGAGACCAGAACGCGCCGGCTGGTGTGTTTAGTTCGGGAGATATCGGCCGGACATGAAATTTTTTTCGAAAATCGTGGTCTAGGAGGTCTAAAACGGATGAGAAAAATACTCCCGCACCTGAATGCTTCCCTTCCATACACTGCAATAGTACCCATGTATTTTATAATAATAATAATACTAATCTTTATTAGCACTTGGCTAGTTATTGAAAAGAAATACAAATATTTTCAAAGCGTATTGTTAGTTACAAAAATAAATATTGTCTTACTACGTGTCCTTTAAAAATGTACAAAGTCTTTTAATAAACATTTTCAAATTAGGAGCATTCTTTATTATCCCGGGAAGAGCATTAAAGATGCGAACACCTTCACAAAATAAGGCTTTTTGTAAAGTTGCCGTTTTAATCCACTGAATGTTATAGTCTTGGCCTGAACGAATATTATATTCATGAAAGTTTGATCTTTTTTTTTTTTAGAAAATCGTTAAGATATTTTGGTAATTTTTCATGCTCTATTTTATATATTGAAACCAGGCTCGCCTTCTTAATGCCTGCGGCATGCTTACTATTGGGGTATATTTATTACAATTAAGGATAATGCGCATTACTTTTTTTTTTGCTGAATTTGTAATCTATTTATATTTTCCTGACTACAGGATATTAATAAGGAACAACAATAATTAAAGTGCGGTAAAATAATTGTGTTATATACAAGTATGTTTGCCCATTGTGACAAATAATTTGAAATGCGACGAAAAAATACCTAATTTTTTACATAGATAATCTATCTGATTAGAAAAACTAAGTTGGGGATCTAAGAAAATACCAAAATATTTTATTTCAGAATCAATTGTAGAGCCATTTATGTTGAGGGCTAACCCAAACTCAGCATATTTTCTACAATTTGTCTTTGAACCTATTACCATACATTTTGGTTTTGATGTGTTCAGTTTCAATTTATTTTGGCAAAGCCAGTCATACAAGATTTTTAGTTCATTGTTAAGGGTATTTGACATATCCCTAAAATTATTTCCTGCTACACAAATAAGAGTATCATCCGCAAATAAATTAACAAATGATTATTTCAATGCTATATGAATATCATTAACATAAGCAACAAAGAGTAGAGGACCCAGTACACTTCCTTGCGGCACACCCCATTCGTTTATGGGATAAAATCATAGAGATATTACAGATGGAGGCGACAAGCCAGCCTGAAACTTGTTAGCTCTGGTGAGGGAAAGAGAGAATCTGAAGGTTAGGCTGTCTATGTTTACGTCTGATATGTTTGAAGCACAGCCGTGAAAGACAGAAAAACCCTGCGATCGTCTCTCTCTTTCGCTCCCACTGAGTTTCGAGACTGACGTTGCCACTTACAGAGCAGCCTATGGTTTGTCGCCTTTATCTGTAATATCTCTATGGATAAAATACGATTAAAAAATGATTCCCGCGCCCGACTGTTGACTTATGCTGCAATAGGCTATTATTTTCGGGTGAAATACGACTGAAAAGGAGACCTTCAATCGACCAGCCAAAAAAAATCCGGAATCAATTATACGTGTATAGTTACGGTAGGTGTGAGCCTATGCAAATATCAATAAACAATTTAATATATTTGTTAACACATATTACAAGTAAATTTTATATTTCTGTACTACTTCTCTATATAAACTCTAACTATGCCACATCCTACACTCTTCCGTGCGCGCATTCTCCTTGCAAAGGGATACAAAGCTTTCGCTTCACTTGCTATGAAGACTATACAAGTCTTGAACTTGCCAGTAATGTGAATCTCCTAATTATCTGGAACATTACTCCCAAATGCAATTGAAAATTTACAGCAATCTCACATGAGGATGTATATTGAGCAGAGCAGATTACAATTGTTTCGGAAGAATTAACTGGTGAAGTATTAGAGCGTACAGATTTCAAAGACACATCTGCATTTAAAAGTGAAAGGCACAAAATGAGAGTTCGTTGAAATTCTGGTGTAGCTACGATAATCGAAAGAATGTGCTATTGAATCCATTTGGAATTTCGAAAATGCATCCATCGAAACTTATATGGGGAAGATAACGACAGTCGCAATGCATTGCTTGGTATATAATTTTCGCTAATATAGAAGGAACGCCTCATTTCAGCCTGGAAGAAATTATCTTTTTGAACTAATCGCAGTAGTGAAAATTTTCCTGCGGTTTAATTTTGATTAAAAACCGATTCGTTCTTTTCGTCAGGTTTTATTTAGCACGAACCATGGATTTATAATCTTCTAGTTCTATGAATTACGTCAATACATATCGTAAACGTACGGCTTTGAGTCGGATATCAAGCATTCAATATGATATTGTTAGATATCATGTGTATAAGAGTGTATGTTTTTCCGTGAAAAAACCTTTTCGACATTCCGTGTTACCCGGCCTTTTCTCTCTATTTATCATTTTCCGACAATATCCTACAATATTCATATAGGTATATATATATATATATATATATTTATATATATATATATATATATATATATATATATATATATATATATATATATATATATATATATATATATATATATATATATATATATATATATATATATACAGTGGCGTAGATAGCTTTTTGCGATGGGGGGGGATATGACTTTTTGTAAAATTTCAAAGTTTTCGTCTAAAGTTCTATTTTTATTGATAAAAATAATCTTTCATGTAAGTAGTACAAAATAAGCAGAAAAATTTTTTTTTGCTTAGCATCGCCTTGACGAATTAAATATTTCTTCCACACTTTCAACTAACGAGAACAGCAGGTGTGGCAGTAAAACATTTTTTGATAAAACTTGTCAGTTTTGATGAATTTATCAGCTGCAATTTCGTATAAATCAAGCTTGAAAAACACCAAAAATCTTTTTAATATATTTAGTCTAGTCAAGGAGACGTCGGTAGCCCAGCGGTGAGGTGTATCGCTTATAAACAGAGGATTGTGGGTTCGAGTCCCACCTTGCTCTTGGGATTGTCCGGATATGTCCGGAATTTAGTGGTTCAAAAATTAATCTGTTGGGTAATGACTAGTCAAGAAGTGGTTTTGTGTTCAACTTTTTTCAGCAGTTTCGAAAAAATAAAAGCAAAGTGTCATTCGATTTGGAGTCGCATGTGTATGTTTTTTAAGAAAATTAAAAATTCGCAATCAAAAATTGTGAAAGTTATAAAAAATATACCTACTGAAAAAAAGGGATTGGTTTTTTGCCAATATGTCAAAAACTAATTCAGATTTGAAGAAATCTGAAGAGAGATTCAAAAAGAAGAAGAAATTTCCCAAAAGAAAAACTCAACTTCCGGAACTGTAGAATCAATATTCATAAGTTTCTTAGAGAGGTAAAAATACGACTGAAAAGGGGTAATTTGTTTTGGGCAAGTCAAGCCTATTTAGGACACTTCAAAAATAAACATTATTTAACCATATTAAATATGAAAAGTTACTGAATCGGCGAATGAACAATAATCCGGCGATAATAGAAATTCTTCTATTAGTTATACAAGAGTTAATTAACAATTTTTTGGTGCTTGAACATGAAAATTGTGATAAGTATATAACTGAGATTTTTTTATTCTTGGAGCTATTAAAGTAAATCCCTTGAAAAAATAATAAATTCAAATTTTTCAGTTTTTTATTAACAATTTAGGTACGTAATTTTGCAAAATCAAAATGAAATTTGTTAAATAATTTTAATGGACCGTTTTTCATTATCATTCAGCTACATGGAAATGGTTGTTTTCAATGTTCATCTCATGTTGTTTAAAAAATTGTTATAAATAAATGCTTTGTTTATAAGAGAATCAGGAGAAAAAGTAATGATTAATTAGAGTGTTTAATTTTGCAACTAAGTAAATTGTTAATAAAAAACTAAAAAATCGAATTTTTTTAACTGGGATTCTGAGGTCTTTCGAAACTAGCTCCAAGAAAGGAAAAAAATATCAGATTTATAGTTTAACAGTTAACACACTTGCAATGTTCGTGTCTAAGTAGCAAAATACTATTGCATAACAGATGCGCGAAAAATAACGATAAAAATTTGTTGTCGCTGGATTATTGTTCATTTACCTATCCAGTAAAAACCTGAAATTTTTCATTCCTTAATTTTCATATTTAATATAGTTAAATAATGTTTATTGCTGAAGTGTCCCAAATGGGCGTGACTTTCGCAAGCCAGATTACCTGTTTTCGGCCGTTTTTTTACTCCTCTGAGAAAATTATAAATATTTATCCTACAGTTCCGGGAGTCAGCAATTGCTTATAGGAAATTTCCTCCCCTTTTTGTATCTTTATTTAGATAAATTTGAAAAAAAAACCTTTTTCTTTCAGTAAATTGTTCATCACTTTTACAATTTTCTCGACCAGAACTAAATTTTTCTCAAAAACTATCTACATGCTATTCCGAATCGAATGACACCTGGCTCATATTATTCCGAGACTGATGAAAAAATATGAACAAAGAGCACATGTAAGCTGTATTCTCATGATTATTTAATATTTTTCCAAAGATCCATTATGTAGAAGTCCATGAATGGATTATACGCCATCGCAAGAAAATTTTTACTAATTCGACAATTTTTTTTAACTTCAAAATATTATGGAGTACCTAATTAAATTGATAATCAAAGCCAAAATTTAGTCCTATTTTTAAGGAGCTCATATTTTGATACCTACTCTATATTAAAAAATATTCGAAATATTTAATATTGATTGAAAATCTTCTATGAGCAGAAGTCACGCTCCTCGAATGTAAACAGGAATTTAATCGGTCACTAGGACCAAACATCGTGTTTGAAAGAGCCTAAATGGCTGAAATGGAAAATTTTATGTACGAAGGAAGAAGTCAACCAAATCCTCCTCGCACTTCTTCTCTTTATAAATTTTATACTAGGTACCTATACTATTGAACAAAACTGCTTTAGATATAATACTATACCATTAAAAAAAAGCTCGAGCACTTTTGTTTAATAGTAATTATAGTATACAATTTAGAAAGAGAAGTGCGTGGAGATTTGGGTTGACTTTCGAAATGAAAATTTTCCATTAGAGCAATTTGAACTTTTTAAACACTTTTTTGCTCATAGTGACCGATTAAACTCACTAATTCAACATTGAATGAAATATGCAGAAACTACTACTTATTTTATAATGTTAAATTATATCCATTCCTGATTGGTCGGCCTGTTCGAAGCGCAGAAATTATACAATACTAAATTGCACAGCTCTCACAAAAATATATCTAGGTGATTTTTTTATAATTGCACATACATAATGCCAGAAGAGGTGATGCATAGTAAATTTCATGTAAAGGTACTTAAATACGTATATAGATACGAAGACTTCAATTTTGTTTTATTATAAGTATCCTAGGCTCATGGGGGGGGGATTGATCCCCTTGATCCCCCCCCTATCTACGCCACTGTATATATATATATATATATTTTTTTTATATATATAGTTATATATATATATATATATATATATATATATATATATATATATATATATATATATATATATATATATATATATATATATATATATATATATATATATATATATATATATATATATATATATATATATATATATATATATATATATATATATATATATATATATATATATATATATATATATATATATATATATATATATATATATATATATATATATAGATAGATAGATACATAGATACTTTATTCATGTTATCATACAATTTGCACTTACACACGTCAAACAAAAGTAAAATGGTAATAATACAATAAGTATTGTACGAAAAAAATACAACAGACCAGCTTAAGTCCTAACATAAAAGCACATAGCATCTATAACACATATGGCAATAACTGCCCAAAAGTTGAATTAAATTACATTCAACAAATTATTGTCATCATTATTATAATTTTTTTTTTAAGTCAAAACATCTAAACTACAATTTAAAAAATCCTCAAAAGAGTAAAAAGCATTCCTCAGTAACATGTTCTTCACCCTGTTTTTGAATTTCACTAGTGGTAGAGTCCGCACCTCCAAGGACAACACATTGTAAAACTTTGCAGCCAGGTACCCAGGGCCATCCTGACATCTCTTCAACCTACAGTAGGTGACAACAAAATCCTCCCGATGTCGCGTGTTATAGTCATGCACATCCCTGTGAGTTCGATACAGATCCCCATATCTTCTTACATACATGACATTCTCCAGTATGTAGATACATGGAAATGTTAATATTTTTAGACGCCTGAATTCCCGCCTGCAATCGTCTCTATACCAATCTCGTCCAGAAACGATTCTTATTGCCTTTCTTTGCAAAGCAAAGATTCTTCGAGCCTGGGGTGCATGTCCCCATGCAAGGACAGCATACACTATAGCAGAATGGAAAATGCCAAAATAAGCAGTCCTTAGAACACTCTCCGAAACACATCCAGCAAGTCCACGCATCGCAAACAGATAACTTCCAAGTTTTTTGGCTACTGTTATAATGTGAGCCTAACACGTTAACTTAGGATCGAGGTGAACGCCCAAGAATTTAACTTGGGTAATATTTTCATTGACAGTGGCGGTATCCCTCATTGAAAAAATGATCTTATTTGTTTTATTTTTATTAAGAAGCAGCATATTGGTGTTAAACCAAGCCTCAACCCTCCTCTGCATCATCACCAGACCATTCATCGCTCCCTCAAGTGACTGCGTGGCTAACGACGCCGTCGTATCATCAGCAAAGAGCGTGTACTTTGTACCATCATCCCTCAAAGGTAGATCATTTATATATATTAGAAAAAGTATGGGTCCCAAAACTGATCCTTGGGGCACTCCAATAGTCACTTTACTCTCCGCAGACGACACGTCGCCAACCCTCACAACCTGAGTTCTGTCCGAAAGATATGAATTTAAGAGCATTATACTGTCTAGACTAAAATGATAAGCTCGCAATTTCTTTAGGATGATATCATGTGGTACGCAGTCAAAGGCCTTGCTCAGGTCACAGAACAGCGCAGCACTAAATTGTTGGCCGTCAAACGACCGAAGAATATACCCTACGAGGTCCAGAATACCCAACGTGGTACCCTTACCCTTACGGAACCCAAATTGAGAGTCAGTAAAGTATTTATTTTCTTCAAAGTAATGAACTATTCTAGACGACATACACTTCTCGAAAACCTTTGATATAATTGGCAAAAGAGAAATTGGCCTATAATTTTCGGGCAGTGCAGTGTCGCCTTTATTAAATATATATATATATATATATATATATATATATATATATATATATATATATATATATATATATATATATATATATATATATATATATATATGTATATATATAATTCGAATGAATGTATATATATATATATATATATATATATATATATATATATATATATATATATATATATATATATATACCTATATGAATATTGTAGGGTATTGTCGGAAAATGATAAATAGAGAGAAAAGGCCGGGTAACACGGAATGTAGAAAAGGTTTTTATACGGAAAAACATACACTCTTATATATATATATATATATATATATATATATATATATATATATATATATATATATATATATATGCAAATGGTCTATTAACGTTTCGACCATTTTATGGCCTTTTTCAAAATCCTTAAACGTAGATCACTAAAATATAAATAATTAAACAATTTTAAAATACATATCGCACACAAGCAGGCTGAATTAATTCGACTGTTTTAATTATAATTACCTGATACCAAGAAAGCTACTTTTTGAAAACAATATATGGGTGCATCAGAACAACAGTGGTTTAAGTCCAAAATTTTGATTTTCTGTTTTATTCTCGATTCAGTACCCCCAATACGGTTCCTTTTCAGAGCAACAAAGATCCAAGTCCACTCCTCAATAACTGCCTTTAAAATGCCACTAGATTGGTATTGCTGTGCATTAAAAATGAAAATGTTCAGAGCAAAGGTGATTCAAGTCCTATTTTTCCTGTCAGGACACGTATTGCTTCAATTAGTGGATGTGACTATGTGACTAAAAATTCTGTTAATTAACTGAAGATTCAAGTCATCAAATTCAAACGTGGACAAGCATTTTCTTGATTATTTAGAGAGATTGTCTCAAATGTTATGGACTTTTAGAGATTTTCTTAATGAAGAAGTGCGTTGTAAAGAAATTCACATCTTTAGCAGCGGTAAATCGTGAGCCTCTGTACATGCAACGACGAGCCATAACTTTAGTAAAGAAGAACGAAAAATAATAGCTTCTACCTTTTATACCACCTATTTCTCATAAATTTCATAAAAATCTTCCTGTTAAAATTAATACAAGAACTATCTTCCAAGATGGTCAGGATTAGAGTAGGTTATCAGTTGTTGAGTGATGAAGAGTTCAACAACGAATACCAAATCGACAAATAGATTAGCTAGTTTTTTTAATATTCGTGTTAAAATTGTTTTTTGATATAAATTTCATTTAACTTACTTGTTTCAGTCTAAAAACATCTGTGCAATCCTAATACACAAAAATTTGAATTTGTGACTACAATTCAAATTTATTTTCTGTAAAATTGTAAAAGAATGTTTTCAGAGCAAGTAAAATAAATAACATAAAATCTTTTAGCTAAATTCAGTTTTATTTTTGTGACTTGGATTAAACAATGCACCTTAATATGAATTCGTTCAGTGCAACACTGATCTAACTCCATTTTTTTTTCTTAATTGATTGATTAGTTAGGTGTTTTTGTATTTATCATCCATGAAGTATAAGAGAAATAAAATTTAATATATCACCAAAAAGAATCTAATGAATCCAATTTGAGATAAATAACAAGAAATTACCTATAAACACAAACGCAAATATCTTAATTAATCAAAACTTTGTAAAATGGACTTGGACCACTGTTGTTCTGATACACCCATGTATAATACGTCAAAAAATCGGCCAAGTGCTAGATGGACTCGCGCACGAAGGGTTCCGTACCATTGACTATGCCCCCTTAAATATTTATTTTATTTTAATTTTATTATCTAACATTAAAGTAAATATAAAATTAAGTGAATATTTCGAGTGCCTACCTGTTACCTTTCATTGATATCGAGCAAAAAAAATGCAAGAAATGGCGTTTTTTGTATGGGAGCCCCCCTTAAATATTTATTTTATTTTAATTTTATTATTTATTATTAAAGTAAAAATACAACTGAGTATTTTGTGAATATTTCAAGTGCCTACCTGTTGCCATTATTGATATCGAGCAAAAAAGGGCAAAAAAATCGCGTTTGTTGTATGGGAGCCCCCCTTAAATATTTATTTTATTTTGTTTTTAGTATTTGTTGTTATAGCGGCAACAGAAATACATAATTTGTGAAAATTTCAACTGTCTAGCTATCGCGGTTCTTGAGATACAGCCTGGTGACAGACAGACGGACGGACAGACAGCGAAGTCTTAGTAATAGGGTTCCGTTTTTACCCTTTGGGTACGGAACCCTGATGAAAACCAACAAAAGAAATATATAAATACATACATACATACATACATACATATATATATATATATATATATATATATATATATATATATATATATATATATATATATATGTATATACAGGGTCACTCACGGTGGATGGTAGGTTAGACGTTTACGGAGAACGGGACATGAGATTATTCTGAAAATTTGGTTTCATGGGTAATTAATTTTGCTCTATCGATCTAAAATAATAGTGGCGCTGCGGCGTTGCCGCTTATACTAAAAAGTAGCAGCAACTATGAAATTTCAAATGAGACCCTATATATTATTCCATTTTTTGCTTCTCTACCATTTTCCAATTGTTTTTGTATGATACTTCCCTATACCTATCTCCAGAGGTTTTCGAGAAATTAAATGGTTTCCTTATTTTTTTGTGCAAAACATAGCTTCAATTAAATGTTCATTACTAAGGTATTCAGATTCGTAGGACGCTGAAATTTTAGGTGTAGTTTACCAAGTTCTGACGTATTAGGACTATTCTAAAGACTTTGTTCTCCATTATACAGGGTCCTTCAAAATTTGCGATTTTAACGATAAATACAAAAATAGTAAAAAATGCATTTTTTCAAATGTAATACCCTGTATATTATTGAATATATCGAAAGAAAATTGAAATTTCTTTCAAATGATATAAATCATGTTCCTATACCTAAAAAGTCAGGTTTTCGAAATAAAAGCAAGTTTCTATAAAAATCGGATTATTTAGCAATATTTTGTATTAGGTAGCTATGAAATGTCAAAAAAGATGTCATTATGAAAATTTGACAATTAGTCCATCAACAATAAAACGTTCGCGCGTTCATTAACCAAAATTTGATTTGAAAACAATCAAATAAATGGATGGCAATAACTATTCTCATGAAGTTTTGATGAAGTTATTTATTGTACATCGTCAATGTGACCAAATAATAGCAAGAACATGCAGAAAATTCAATAAAATGTATACCTATTGACAACCAATAAACGAGAGAAAATTTGTACGTTTACAAAATAATTTTATCACTTATGGGTCAATACTGAAAGCGAAACGAAATTTACTAAACTAATAAAAAACAATTTGCGTTACGTAAAATAACATAACATAAGTGATAAAATTATTTTGTAAACGTACAAATTTTCTCTCGTTTATTCTTTCGATATATTCAATAATATACAGGGTATTACATTTGAAAAAATGCATTTTTTACTATTTTTGTATTTATCGTTAAAATCGCAAATTTTGAAGGACCCTGTATAATGGAGAACAAAGTCTTTGGAATATTCCTAATACGTCAGAACTTGGTAAACTACACCTAAAATTTCAGCGTCCTACGAATCTGAATACCTTAGTAATGAACATTTAATTGAAGCTATGTTTTGCACAAAAAAATAAGGAAACCATTTAATTTCTCGAAAACCTCTGGAGATAGGTATAGGGAAGTATCATACAAAAACAATTGGAAAATGGTAGAGAAGCAAAAAATGGAATAATATATAGGGTCTCATTTGAAATTTCATAGTTGCTGCTACTTTTTAGTATAAGCGGCAACGCCGCAGCGCCACTATTATTTTAGATCGATAGAGCAAAATCAATTACCCATGAAACCAAATTTTCAGAATAATCTCATGTCCCGTTCTCCGTAAACGTCTAACCTACCATCCACCGTGAGTGACCCTGTATATACATATATATATATATATATATATATATATATATATATATATATATATATATATATATATATATATATATATATATATATATATATATATATCAAGATATATATATATATATATATATATATATATATCAGTGGCGGCTCGTGAGGTTTTGGTTTGAGGAGGCTACAAGTGGTGTTAAAAAATACACCATAGGCAAAAATTTTTAGGATTTCAAGGTCAACCGCCTTATAATTTAAAGAAAATCAAAGTAAAACAATCACCCTAAGCTATTAATTTGTTTTCACTTTCGAGTGTCTACCTTGAGATCTACAACTCCTATTTACAATATTCACAAGAACTCTTCTCAGCCAATTAGTCAATTCATCTATTCATCAAATTTTTTCTTGCACAAAATAGGTACCTACCTACCTACTTAACGAATTTGTTAACAGCTGGTGAGAGCAAATAAAAAGTTATTATATATTTCTGAAGATTAGCGGGATTCTGCGATCTTTAACGTTAGCAAAATGATCTATAATATCCTCATAAAATTTTTTGTCTTTCGCCAAAAGTTTTACCAATTCCTTTTCAATAGACAACAAACTAATATTTTTCAAACGATCCTGGCTCATTGAATTTCGTAAATAAGTTTTAATTCTCTTAAGAGTGGAAAACGAGCGCTCTACGGAAGCCGATGTCACCGGGATAGAAACAATTAGACATAAGAGTTTATAAACTTGGGGTAAATCTTGATTCAAATCATTATCAAAAAAGTGTTTAATAGTCCTCACATGATTTTCATTTTGCCCCAAAATTTCATTGTCATTATAAACAACACACAGTTCACTTTTTATGGCCACCTTATCAAAAAAAGTGTATTTTTGACATAAATTTTCCAAAACGTTATCTGGAAAATTAGCAAATAATCCGGTAGACAAATTTTTATCGAGTAAGTCGAAGAAATGCAGTTCTTTAAAATCAGAGAACCTTATTTCTATTTGACCCCTAATAGTATCCAAAATTTTATAAAATATTTGCTTATAGTGAAGCTCCATATCTGCGTAATTGAATTTCTTTCGTTTTGGGCTAAATTGAGTCGTATCATCAGTAGTTTGAAATACAAAAAATGGTTTTTTTGAATAAACTTCTGCACGAAATTCTGAAATTTTTTTCAAAAGAAACTTGAGCCGATTTCGTGAGTGAATTACATCTGAAAACTTGTGCTGTAAGATTTGAAAAACTATTCCTGTTTGTTCAAAAATTAATTTAAAGATATTTAAAAAATATATAAATTCCTTATCTTGTAAGTAAGATATTAATCCGCGTGCTGTATTTAAAGTTACTTTATCGGTGAAAAATTCCTCACTTTCAACTATAGAATTAAATCCTCAAATCCTAAGCGGCCCCAAACAGAGACATTTTCCCTAGTAAAAAGTAAACACTGCCAACAAAATAATTTATTTTTTACATGTGATCCGGTTAGGCAAGGATGTCTCTCATAATTCCTTGTATTAAAACCGCGGTTTCGTTGTCTGTTACGCTGCACCAAATTGTTTAATTCAGGGGTAGTTCGCAATGTTTTTATCAAAACTTTATCCTCATAACTTAGTGCACTAAAGTTATGGGATAACAAATATTCCACTAAGTCACCATTGAAATTTTTGAAATTAACTTCAGTAACCAAACTCATTTTAAAACAATACGCGAGCAATATAAGTAAACACGCTGCTGTTTTCGGCCATAAGTACTTACGATCACACTACGATTCAATTAATGCTTTCCAACGAATTCACTCGATGTCACGCGAAATTCTATAGTTGTGATTGGTCGACATTGTATGAGACTGGGTCTCTATCGGTGTTGCCATTTACATGTGTTTTGCTTTTCTATTGGAATGAAGTATTCATTCGGAGTATTTGCACCGTTGTTTGCTTTTCTGTGGCAGGCATAATGAACGTTGAGAATATACCTTTCTAAGCCTCCGCAGCGTTGCCACAAATCTTGAAATGAATGAAATGCAGTAAATGTAAATACCTTCTATCTTAATTAATAAATTATATTATATAATGTAGCTTGAAAGGAAGGTAGGTGCATAAAATAATATGATTTTGATTAATATGAATATGCTGAATGCTGACTATTCAATATAATATATTAGTGATACACGGAATATTATTGAGGAGGAGGCTTAGCCTCCTTATCCTCCTTTGACTAGCCGCCCCTGATATATATATATATATATATATATATATATATATATATATATATATATATATATATATATATATATATATATATATATATATATATTTATGAAACCCTTGCATATTATTGAATTTTTGGATTTTTTGATCAAAATGTGTGTGTTTTAATAAGATTTATCATGCCTGGACCTTGAGATTTTTAAATAATTAGAATTTTAAAGTATAAACTTTAAAATAAAAAAAAAATTAAAAAAATAAAATAAAAAAGAGTAGCAAAATTTGTAACAGACTATCGAAAAATAACGTTAAAACAATTTGTACAAATAAAAGAAACTTGAAGTCATTCTTGGTCAATAATAAAGAAAAATCTAACATCGGAGAAAACAGTGGTATTTACAAAATATTTTGAGACGAATGTGCTGCTTTCTATATTGGACAGACAGGAAGGAATATAAATATTCGTGTTGAAGAACATAAAAAGTCAATTTTACAAAACAAAAATACCACTGGCTTCTCTGAACATTGTATAAAATTCAATCACTTCCTGGATTTCAACAAAACCAAATTGTTACATTCAGGTAACAAAGGAAAACGCCTTGACCTTATTGAAATTATCGAAATAAGTTCCGCCCATAATAGTCAATTACCCCTTGTAAACGAACAAATTGATTTTCAGGTATCTCCTTTGCTTTTGTCTGTTTTATAAATTACGATGCAATACTCTCCTGTAGTCAGTCTTGATAATGAGTTCATAACTCGAAACATGTCGACTTTTCGTTACTGCTAAATACAGTATCTAAATATTTTTTATATTGTGAAACATAAGCCAAGTGTTTTTATTTTAAAGTTTATACTTTATTCTTTATGATGTTTCACCAAGTGATGTGCGAGAATTCAATCTCAGTTGATTAGAATTTTGTCAAAAAATAACATCATTTTTTAACTGAAATACTGAAATAGTACCTATATAATAAGTTATTTCAGCGAAATATACAGTGAGGCGTAGTAATAGATCATATTTCATATCCCAATTATAATAAGCTTCACATCGTACATAGAATGTCGTAAAATTAAAATCTATTGATTAAGAGGCTATTACTTGATTCATTCAAATACAACGTCATGTTCTTGTACTTACCAGGAAATTTACTTTTTATTCACCTATCGAATGGTATTAGAATGTTTTATAGCTCAGTCTTCTTATTTTTACACAATACGCCACAAATTTATTTTTTGCATAAGTTGGTGTTTTTTTGATAAAACTCTAATGAATCTACTGGCTTATTGTATGTAGAAATGTCAGGTAATTCATTCAGATTTACAGTTGAGTTTGCAAAGTTTGTTTTTGCTATAGTGGTATTCTTTTTGTAATTGTGGAAGTTTAGATCATTATTATTTGGATATTGTTGTGGTACTTAGTTGGAATGAAGAATTACCGAAATGAAGATCTATATGAGAAACTAAATCAATTAAGTATCTGACATTTCTTAAGGCAACTAGATTCTGTAGAACTTTATTTTTTCATAAAATGTGCAGTTTATAATGTGTTGTTCAAATATATAA
Organism: Cynegetis impunctata; assembly: GCA_030704885.1. Lineage (NCBI taxonomy): Eukaryota > Metazoa > Arthropoda > Insecta > Coleoptera > Coccinellidae > Cynegetis > Cynegetis impunctata. The sequence continues at coordinate 1,267,395 of JARQZK010002176.1, read as the reverse complement.
TATGATCTTTAGTTACACTTCACTGTACATTTCACCACATACCTCACGATAGGTACTTCTCAATTATTCCAAACATAAAAATCAACGTAATTTTTGACAGATTTCAAATTATTTAAAAAACTTTAAGATTTAGGCATTATAAATCTTAAGTAACATTTATTTTGATTGGAGAATCAAATGCTATATTATACAGGGGGTTTAATTTAAAAAAAAAAAACAAATTTGTTCATTTTTGGACATTTGAAGAAAGTATTTTGGCTAATATATTCGGTGCAACATATAATATATATATATATATATATATATACATGTATATATATATATATATATATATATATATATATATATATACATGTATATAGTTAAATAAATATACAGAATAGCAATAATGATATGAAAAGGTATTAATATCTTTTGTCAATATTCAAATAGAAGACTCACCTGTAATCATGAAATGCCACATGAATTGAACGAATGTTCCAATCCAAGAAATGTTGTTTTTGGTTTTTTGAGACACTCTAAGCAATCTGTGATAAGAGGCCATGGACCATGCCATGCTTACAAAAGAACTTCCAATTGATAACAACTGGTGAAAATCTGTAAAGAAAATGTTATGTTCAAAACAAAGAATGCAGGTAAATATTGCAGTTCTTACATGTAAATGTATCTGTGCCAAAGTCCTGACCCTTTGTGTAAAATATAATAGTGATCTGCAATATTTGCTGGGGAGCTGCCTCCAAAAAGCATTCAAGTACTCTTAATAGTGCAACATCAGAATCTTCTTTGACCATCAGCTCATAATATTTTCTTTGGTTTTCATAATCTTTCATTCTTTCAGCCTTTTTTGACTTCCTTGCATACCTCAGTGCATCAAAATATCTCAACACTGGAGCTAATTGAAATATAAGTACTATAAGGAAAAGTAATCCTCTACTTGTACAACGTTCTGTTAATGTTCTGCTCTTATTTAATTCTTGAGTTTCATCCAACATATACATTCGAATACTAAACGCAGTGTTTATTAAAGTAGGTATCAAAATGAAGGCTACTGTTGTAAAAAAATATGCTTTCTGATCACTTAAATAATATCTCACAGCCAAATTGATATCTAAACCAACGTCCACTATATGACTTGCAATAGAAATGACAAACCCTGCAATATCCCAGTATGTAACCCTATCTCTAGGGCATAATCGATCTGGTTCATCACTCTGCTGGTGTTCAATCTGATGATCAAACATCCTAGGTATAAAAGTATAATTCAATCTCATTGGAAATTTCTGCTAAAAATTTTAATGGTTTTCAGGCACCTGGGATTATCACTACCATCAACTTTAGTTCCGTTGATAACATCTTTGAACCAGATTTTGATATATAAATTTATCATTTTCTCTTCAATTCGTGATAGACGAATCGAAAAATAAAGATCAACTAGTAATCATTGGTCATTTTATACACTTTAAATCAGACACTAACAAAATATTCATTAAACAAAGGGAATTATACAACATTTATCAAGAACATATCTTTTCAGATAAGAATTATTTAAGGTCCACACGAAGGTTTATTTTTAACTTCACCTTCGTGAAAAGCCTCACTACTTGACTTCAAGCAGATCATCAAATTAACACCGTACATCAACCCGAGAACAAAAACTTGATAACTGACAACTTATAGTCTTACACTGAGGTTACTGACAGTATGACAGCAGAGCAGATGTCACACAGGCCAGGGTAAACTCGACAAATTGTAGCAGTCGATATTTCAAATGAAAGATACCTGATTTGCGCTAGATAAGAAATATTAGTCAAAGTATATAAATATCTTCTATCCACAAAGAGACAATTTCATTAGTAACACAGGCGTAATCGGTTGCAAATACATATCAGTCCAGATTTTATGACTTTGGGTGAAAGCTTTTTTTAATTGAAAAGTAAGCAAAACAAAAAAAATTAATTCCGTGGAAGATATGTAGATTATTCAACTCAGAAGTATAAGAAGGAATACCCTGATTAAACATAAGTATAAGGAATCAAGCGGAATAAAATTGAGAAAGTGTATTTAATGCAATATTGTGTGCTGCTCTAGCTCAACTATTTGGAAATTATAAAAAACTTTACTGCAGACAGCAGAACAGTGAAACGTTATGTAACTATAGATCAATACAACATGTTTTTTCACTCGACATTTTCAGAAAATATTGCTGAACTTTTGAATATTATGTATTTTATACCAACTTCTAAGTGACTAACGACATCTTGTGTCGCTATTTAAATTTTTAGTGGGATATACTCTCCTTCACAATTTGATCTGGTGTAATCCATAAAATAGTATATATTGGTTTTTTTCGTTGAAAAGAAATTCCACGTATGTAATTCCTTCCATTAAGGATGAGTGAGATCTGAGCTCCGATAATTTATTGAAGAGCGCCTATGAATATATAAAATAAGATATGCACAGATTGATGTTTCGTGTTAATTCTCGATAAAACGAATAATACGATGTTAGCTGTTCACCCCTACGCAGAATTGACACAAATGACTCATTTTTCTGTACAGAAATGAGCAGAAATAACCTCAAAATTGAACCTAGATATATTTTTCATTGATAATATAAAACATGTAGAAATGACTGTTTTTCACGACGAAATTGAAATTGAGGATTTTGAATTTGATGAGGAAGAAGAAATATATTATTACCCATGTCCTTGTGGAGATAGATTTCAGATTTCGAAGGTAAAAATCTAACATGACAACCAGAACCTAATTTTAATTATATTATGCTTTTTATAGGAAGAACTCTTTGAGGGCGAGGAAGTAGCAACTTGTCCAAGTTGTTCACTTGTTGTTAGAGTGATTTACGATCTAGTATGTACTTCTAGTATTGTTATCGTCATTTTAATCGTTTTAATTTTCAGGAAGAATTTACGGAGAAGCAGGGTGAAGTAGGAACATTAACTGACAATTTGAAAAAGTTGAAAGTAACACAATAATTTAACATGAGTGGAAGAGGTCGCGGAAGAGGACGTGGAGGTGAAAGTAGATCTTTTAATAGAGAGCAGTTGAATGCTTTAGGAGTCTCAGGAAATGAAGCATTTCCTACTCAACTTATTGAGCCTCCACCTTTATATAGAATGTTGGAGAGAAAGCCAGTACCTTTGGAGGTGCATTGAACATTCTTTGTTTTATATATTTTGATTTAATATTTGTGAAAATTGATTTTACAAATTAATATTCATTTTATTTCAGTCTTCTAAAGAATTAGAGTATCTTCTTCTGTTGAAACAAGATTTCATTCATCATATGCAGTTGTCTCCTTCTTATTTAAAGATGCCAGTTACTAAAAGCAATGAATTTCAACAAGAAATTGATAAATTGGTAGCTCAAATTCCAACTAAAAAGGAAAAATATGATTGGAATTTATTTCCAAGTGAATTACGGCCCAAATTGTATGCAAAAAGAGCTAAGAATAAAGTCCAGAAGGCAGTTGATGTGGCTCAGACGTAAGTTAATAGAGTTATATATATATATATATATATATATATATATATATATATATATATATATATATATATATATATATATATATATATATACATATATGCACTCACTTTGAATGATATAATTGAAACAACTTTCTTCTTTAGCTAAAAGTGACTTATCTTCATGTCATACTTATGTAGCCTTACTTCAGAATACATTTGATATACACATCTATACAACTGCCAACTGGTTTCGGCAGAATGATGGTTGATGTATGTTTGTTTAAACTTACAGGCAATTAATAAAAGTTAGTCCCTTATTAGTTTAACACCTTTGAATAAAAAGTAATATAGTCCGTTATTCATGTACGCTGGCTAGTCTCATCAGTTGTCATCTATAACATGGACCATTGTGCAAATTATAGAGTTCGGGATTCCATCCGATCAAAGTAGTATAGTAACGATATCGGTTAAACAAAATTGTTGTGTATCGTTTGACTTGAACATTAATATTTTACGAGCTTTCATATTCTGATGTGCCTTTTTACATAGGCATATTGCTCTCAGATAAAAATATACAGGTGATTTTACTTGAATTACAATCAGGCTCTTACACATTGAGTAAAAGACATAATGTATAATAATTAATAATAATTAATATATGTCATGAGAGAGTGGCAGTCTATTATTCGTTAAAATTATATAATTATTTCATTTATAAGAAAATTTATTATTATTATTATATATGATCAATTCTACGTATTGAATTTACAACTTATTTCATTATCTGTAATAATTATCTTATATGTTAGACTGTTTAAGTAAAATCATCTGTTGTATTTTCTATCAAGTTTGTTTATTTATATAAGTTTTCAAATTAACATAAACCGTGTATTATCGGTGAATATATTCAGCAAATGTTATGTTTTAGATTGAACAAACTAGAACAGTTGGAGAAGAAATCTTATGGATCAGAGGTCAAAACAGAACCTATAGTAAACGATGATGAAGATGAAGAAATTGAACAAGAGGAAGAACAAGATGAAGAAATGGATTTCGGTACTGATTATGCAAATAATTATTTTGATAACGGTGAAGAATATGAAGATGAAGATGATAATTTGGACGATGGCCCAATATATTGAAAAAATTCTAATATTATGTACATAATAGAAAAATAGGTTGAGAATAAATTACAAAATAAATGAAAGACAATATTTTTGAAAATTCATTAGGTTTTCACTATATTATTTTATATATACAGAGTCTTTTTTTTAAGGAGACAATTAGCCTTATATGGGAAAGTAAAAAGGATAAGTAAAAATTTACACACGAAGGTTCTCAATCATGAACTACTTTTTTTTAAATAATGGCAGTTTTCTACTACTTCCGGTTATACCAGCTATTTTAAATAGCAACCCCCATTTTTCATTCTACATTTAGATTATTTTTAAAATTAATGTCAGTTTATGAACCAATATCTATGGCCCTCTTCGAGCCATTTGGAGATATTTGCATTTTGAAAATTTTTTTGACAATTAAGGATGGTACTTTGACGCTTTTTATCTCAGTGAATATTATACATAAAACAATGAAATTTCGGGGAACTTATAAAAAATGCTGGTTATTCAAAAAGTTATAATCATTTCCTACAATAATTCACAGGGGTCTTGACAAATCATAAACATTATTTTCCTTGTTTTTCTAAAAAACTCGGTTTTTTTCAAATGTAATGCCCCTTTTTTATTTCAGATATTAATTGTAGACAAAATTTCATTTCGATTGATGTGACATTGTCCTGTACCTAAAATTGATAGTTTTCAAGTTATTTTAATTTTTAATAAAGTTATGTTTTGATATAAATCATGATTGACATAGAAATTACAATTAATAATATAGTCAAACCAAGCGTTAGCATTCTGTCGAATTTTCATTTATGGCTAATTTTTCTAACGAAGCAATTGAACCTAATAATAATTTATGGAGGATGCTATAAGAACGTAGATCGCACTTTAGATTTGTTCAATGTGCGTTTTCCCACAATAAGAAGGCCACCAGGAAAAATTTGAATGCCTTGTTGAAAAATTGCCGAATTTCGGGAAGTTTTATCGCTAAAAGAGTCAGAAAGAAAACTGTAACAAAAGATGAAGATATGGTAATCGATGTTTTGGCATTTTTTGAAGCTTATCCACAGCATTCATAAATTATGCTGAAAAACATTTCGATATATCGTGTTCATCAATTTATAGAATTTTGAAAAAGCATAAAAATAAAGCGTTTTCTTTTCAGCTTGTACACCATTTAAATCTCCAGATCCTCCAAACCGGGGAATGTTCAGTGAGTTTATGCTGATCAAATGTCAAGAAGATGAAAATTTTTTGGCAAATACTATATGGAGTGATGAGGCAAAATTTATGAAAAATGGGATATTCAACAAGCATCATAGTCATTATTAGGCAAAAGAAAACCATAGTGTAATAAGAAAAAACTTTCCAAGATGTGTTGAGTTTCAATGTCTTCTGTGCTTTGAAAGACGACAAAGTTTTTTATTACGTCATTTATGATGAAAATTTAAACGGGGTTCGATATCTCGAAATTTTGAATACAGCTGTAGACGATGCGCTTGACAATTTGTTTCTTCAACAGGGGATGAAAGTATGGTACCAGCAGGATGGCGCTCCGGTCCACAATTATAACGTAGTAGGAGGAAAGCACGATATTTTGTTGAAGATAGGTGGTTTGGCAATAGTGGTCCTCAGATGTGGCCCCGTAGATCTCCGGATTTGACGCCTTTGGAGAAATAGTCTACAAAGACCCAATCACAACAAAAGAAAACATGTTGGAACGAGTCCATAATGCAATCCAATCCTTAACACCAGAACAAATCAGGGCGGCAACAGGAAGAGGAGTCTCTAGAAGAGTCCAAACATGCTTGGAACAAATTGGCAAAAGGCTTGAAAGCGTCCCATAATATTTTAATTCCCATGGCTACACCATTTTTTTGTTCCTGGCAATCATGATTTGTATAAAAAATAATTTTTTAAGAAAATTGTAAATAACTTGAAAACGATCAATTTTAGGCACAGGACAATGCATATCAATCGAAATGAAATTTTGTCTAAAATTAATATATGAAATAAAAAAATGGGCATTCCATTTGAAAAAACCGAGTTTTTTTGAAAAACAATGAAAAAATATGTTTATAATTCGTGAAGACCCTGTGAATTATTTTAGGAACTGATTATAATTTTTTGAATAAGCAGCATTTTTTATAGTTTCCCCCTTAATTTCATTGTTTTATGTCTAATAGTCATTGAGATACAAAGCGTCAAAGGAGCATCCCTGAATGTCAAAAAAAATTTCAGAATGCAAATATCTCTAAAACGGTGAAAAAGGGCCATAGTATAGGTATTGTTTCATAAACTGACATTAATTCTCAAAAAGGAATCTAAATGTGGAATAAAATATGAGGAATGCCATTTAAAATGAGGAAGTTGTTAGCTACTTCCGATATAACCGGAATAAGTGGCAGAAAATTGCCACTATTTTTTAAAAAGTACTTCAAAATTGAGAACATTCGTGTATAAATTTTTAACGTTTCATTTTTGCTTTCCCATATAAGGCTAATTGTCCCTTTGAAAGAAAGACCCTGTATAGTATATATATATATATATATATATATATATATATATATATATATATATATATATAATATATACATATATACAGAGGCGGATTAAGCGTTAAGAGCGCCGTAGGCAAGCATCTCATCGGCGCCCCTATATTAAAAATAAATCGTACTATAGTTTTACCTAAACCGATGTACCGCCCCTTAGGAAAACGTGGTGAGATGGGGGCTAAGGGAGAAAAGAGCAAGAGTTTACATGAGATCGATATTGTCGGAGAAATCTTACGATTTCGGTATACAATATTTCAAAGCTTTAAGGTACGACTGGTATGTAAACTCGAAAATTATGAAATTCCCTATATAATAATATCTGGCTTTACACGCCAGTCGCATGAATTAAATTATTGAATAGAATAAAATTGAATCAAAACTTTGTATCTGATATTTCATTTATATAATTAACTTACTTTACTAGTATTAGTTACTTAAGTCAAACTCGGTAGTATAGATAGTGGCCTAGGTGTCTGCCGTAAGCGCGGAAGGTCCCGGATTTCTTTCCCGGTCGAGCAAATTTGGGAAACGAACGTCTTCGTGAATTGTCTGGTGCTTTTATAAATTTTAAGAATTTATTAATACTTGGTAAATAAAAAAATCAATTTACGCATTATTTAGTTAAACACGGATACAGGTTTAAATTTTCAACAAGATCTGAATTTTTAAGTATACCCCTATCTGCTTAAAGTGAACTTGAAGGCACTCTGGTATTTTAAAGTTAGATAGGTATAATTGTTAATGATTGAATTATTTTCAGAAATTATTTAAAGTAAAAAATGAAATTATAATGGTATGTATGTTAAATTAAGCAGCTTTTTACGCTCGACTTTAAAGTTGCTAATTTTCAATTACTTGTTGTTACAGCTTAAATGACAAACTAATAAAAAATTTCGGCACCTAAATTTTTGTCTTGCGAAATAATTGTCAACAACATCTTCATAGTTTAAAGATTGCAATAAGTTTGATTCTATGTTAAGTATTGCTAACGAATTTAATCTGATATCTGTCATAGTTGAGCGAAGATAATTTTTCACTCTATTTAGACAGGGAAAGCTCCGCTCACCACTGCAATTGCCGACTGCCGTCGATACACAGATTCTTAAAGCTATTTTAACGTTCGGATAAATTGTTTCAAGTTCTTCATTTCTTAGAACCTTTAAAATTGCGTTGGTTGATCGGGGCAGTTTTCCGTCTCGAGCTACCGTTGTTAAGTAAGGACGCAGGTGGATACATTCATCCACAAAACACTTTTCTAAATCGCCGAAATACATTGTTACTATCGTACTTGCTCTATTTTGAACTTCTTCAGTGCTCAAATTTTTCAAGTTGTTTAAAATTTTAAATTTAATGTAAAAATTACTGTATGATTATCGTCTCTTTTGAAGTTCAACCACAAGTCAGTCTATAATCACTAAAAATACTGTCACTCTGAATGTGTCCCGACCAGATACTGAAGAAGTAATATCTGCGGCAGGATCATCTGCTGTGAGCTTTTTCTTCCGAATCCTCTTTTTATCCTTTTCATATTCTCTGGCAAGTGAGAGTTCCAAGGCTTGCTGCTCATAGCTATTAAAATTTTCCCTTTCTGCAGAAATTATGTGAATTAGAACAAGGTTGCTTGTAGGCGTAAGTTTTAGTCAGTCTCATCCGTTAAATTTATTTTTTGCTATAAATTGAAGCAAATTGAGGTTGTAAGCAAAAATAATAGTTTTTATTGTCTAAGTAGGTGACTTACTTACTGGCGCCATTAATTTTATGCTATATTGTATAGTTTTTCTCTATTTTACAATTCCGCCTGCGCGCCCCTTTGTACCCTCGCGCCCCTAGGCACATGATGCCTAGTTTGCCTTAAGGATAATCCGCCTCTGCATATATATATATATATATATATATATATATATATATATATATATATATATATATATATATATATATATATATATATATATATATATATATATATATATATATATATATATTTATATATATTCTAGTATTAAATAGATGTTATTGAATTCACAATGACCAATTTTCAATAACTTTGTTTATATAAAAACTAAATAGAAAATTTTTGTACAACTGCTTCTTACCAACTTTTTCCACCTTTTGATCTAAATAAAAGTCATATTTATTCAAGTGTTTATAATAGAGTTTGAGCAAAAGGGTTTACAAAAATACCTCTATTCCTCTATACTTTTTGGTTGCAAATATAACTATAACTTTATCGATCGATATATTCATGTCATATGTATGTATGTCATTATGTATGTATATAATCTATATAGCCGTTTTTGACCATCCGAGTTTTTCGAATATGTTTCTAATATAGAAAATGAAAATAAGTAACGAACAAATTGATGTAATATTTGAAAATGAAAGTTCAGCGGAGAAAATTTTATTTGTTATTAACTCGGTGCTGCAGGTTTTGTTTTTCATTCCAATAATGAAATCAAAGATGACTAATACTGCACTCACTAGGTCTTGGTTCTGTTAGCATGCCAGCGTGGCAGAGTTTTCTTTTGAATATATTTTTATTTAAATCAAAATTTCGTAGGGGTTTTTTAAACCCCCTAACTCCTCCATGACTTTGAATATAATTAAAATAACCTTTTTGAAAAATTCGTGATTTTCTCAAAACATTTAAAATAACAAAATTATTTTGATATGAAATTTATACAGGATGTTTCGAAATTCAGTTAGGTACCAAATTTCGGGGCCGTATTTTTCAGATCAAAATAAGATTTTTTCCCATAAATATGTGCCCGCAAGCCATTCTTTACCAATCTACAGAGCGTTAAGGTTTCAAGATTTTTTATATTTTCCTTCAGCTTTTTTAGTTTTTGAGATTTCAAGATCAAATTTAAAACATGCCTAGAGAATACAAGAATCTACAGGGAGATACTTTTTTGGAGTCAAACCCTTTTTCGCCCATAGACTTTTCTGTGGAGTGCCGCTGATGGATTCTGAAATACGAAATGAATTTTATATTTCACTTGTATATTATATGTTTATTTCACCTTGGATACGGTTGCTATAAACACACTGATTATGCCCTAGGGCGTAATGAGCGGGCGTTATGGATCATAACGCCCGCTAATTGTACGAGGAGAAATGAAGCAACTTTCATTGATTAAATACTTCATAATCCTTATCTGGATTTCTCCGGCAATGAATTATTCGCAGCTTTGGCTGCATTTTCTATGATATTCTTGGGTAAATTCATTTTCATTTCCATTATTTCTATAAAAATACACAAAGAAAACAGCAATGACATTCACTAAATATGATGACAAAAATATTCACAAACGTCAAAATATCAACAAATGACATGCCTACTATGAGAAGGAAAATGGAAAGTATAGGAGCAATGAACCGATTTTAAAATCGATTTTTCATTATAATAAAATAATTCATTCATCCCTCGGACCGAAGGCCCTCGGGCCGAATGTTTCCCTACAGGCGTTAGGATCTATGTAACGCACTTGTTACATAAATAACTATTTTGTTGTGTTTATAAACTTGTTTGTCACTTTCAATTTTTACGAATCTGCGACCGTTAACAAGAAAAAAATTAATATAATTTATTGTAATTCGCTACATTTAATCAAAATTTGTAACAAAAGGGAAGAACCAATTATCACAATGAAATCAGAAAATGCTATCTACTAATCTGACCATTGAAAAAATACCTCCCTGTAGATTTTTAAAATCCCTTGGCATGCTGGATGATGTAAGCCCTGAAGCGTAACCTATGTTTCAAATTTGATCTTGATATCCGAAAAACTGAACGAGCTATGAAGAAAAAATTAAAATACTTGGAAACTTATGCTATGCAGATTGGTAAGGAAGCGTTTGCGGATACATCACAGAATGGCGTATTGCGTTAATTTGAGATATCACTTAAAAAAAAATTTGTTATGTGAGAAAACATTCTTTTGATTTATATAATAATATAATGAACATTCTCTTCTATAAACAGAAGTTCAAAAATTCAAAAAGAATTGTAAATTTGTTGATAATCCTCTAACTATTTTAGTTCACTGTCGGATAGAAATGTATATAAAATATTTATAACGGATGCTTTTTTGTGAAAAGGTTGAAAAGTGTTTATGTTATTTCCTGCTGTTACTCTGAAACTTGAAACGCACAACTCTTACTCGAACAAACAACAGCTGGGTTGAAATGTCAAAAATTGAATCTTTTATCTTCTTCTTCTTGCAATTCCGCTCCTATCTGAGATTGGAAATCATTACTACTAAGCTAAGGATATTATATCTTTCTCCTCTCAGAACATGTCCCAGATATTCTAACTTTCATCTTTTTATGGTTTACTAATTTCTTTGGCTTTATTAATTCGGCGTAGTACTTCCTCACCTTGTTAACCTATGGTATTCTCAGCATCCTCCTATAACACCACATTTAAACTGCTTCTATGTTCTTGATGTTTTCTGATTGTCCAAGCCTCCTGTAGAAAGAGTACAAGCACGTGGTGACAAGTAGTAAGAAGTAATGATAAAACAAAGATCTGAACTGTTCGAAAGGTAACAAGAGACTTTAGTACAACCTATACAGACAGAGTTCGAACCACCGGAATTAACAGATTCAGTGGGGGTTGAAGTAAATCAATCAGAGGAACAGAGCCCTTCAGGTGAAGGAGATCCAGAAGACGATGAATGCATTTTAGAATCATCACAATCATTACAAGAAAGAAGAAAATCACCTAGAGAACCAAAACCAAAGCAGTTTGAAGATTTTGTAACATATGTGTGTACTCAAGAAGCCATCACAGATAGTGATCCTTTAACGTTTGAGCAAGCTATGTCATCTTCTGAGGCTGATTTATGGAAGAAGGCTATGTCTGAGGAAATCCAATGCTTTGACGCAAATGACGCATGGGAACTAGTGGACAGCGTTCCTGAGTCTTCAACAACTGTTCCATGCAGATGGGCGTTCAAGAAAAAAATTTGTGATGGTGATGAAGTGAAATATCGTGCGCGTTTGGTAGCGAAAGGATGTGCGCAAAAATTCGGTGTTGACTATGATGATGTGTTTTCTCCTGTTGTAAGACATTCTACATCAAGATTGTTAATGGCATTGGCAGTTAATTTAAATTTAAAGATAACCCATATAGATGTTAAAACTTTTTAAAATGGTTTACTTGATAAGCCAGTTTATATGAAACAACCAGAAGGTTTTATTTCAAAGTGTCAGGAAAACAAAGTTTATAGGTTAAAAAAGGCAGTTTATGGTCTAAAACAGTCGTCTGAAGCTTGGAACAAAAAAGTGAATGAAACAATGTCAAAATTAGGATACATTAGGATACAGTCGGTCTAAGTACTAATGATTCATTCAGTCTGATTGCATTGTATGTTGATGATTTCTTAATTTTTTCAAATAATGATAGGGAACTTGAAAATGAAAAATCAAGCTTGAGCCAATAATTCAACATAAAAGATTTAGGAGAAGCTAAACAATGTTTAGGGGTTCGTATAACTAGGAACTCTAACGATAGTATTATGCTGGACCAGAAAGAGTTCATTAACAAAGTTTTAAAATTTTTTGGTATGGAAAATTGTAAAGTTGCTAGTACTCCTTTGGATTCCAAGCTAGACGCTGAAAAATTGAAGATTTCTGATACAAATTCAAGTAACTTACCTTATCAAAGACTTATAGGGAGTCTATTGTACTTATCCGTGTTGACTAGGCCAGATATAACCTATTCAGTTAATTATTTGAGTCAGTTCAATTATCATTACTCAGAATATCATTGGCAATGTGCCAAAAGAATATTGAGATATTTGAAAGGTAGCAAGAATCTTAAGTTAACTTTTTCAAAAAATAAAAACTTAGATTGAAAGGGATTTGTAGATTCTGATTAGGGGTCTGATAAGATTTTTATTTTTTGAAAAAGTTAACTTAAGTCTCTTGTTACCTTTCGAACAGTTCAGATCTTTGTTTTATCATTACTTCTTACTACTTATCACCACGTGCTTGTACTCTTTCTACACCTCCATTCCATACAATCAGTGGCGGCTCGTGAGGTTTTGGTTTGAGGAGGCTACAAGAGGTGTTAAAAAATACACCATAGGCGAAAATTTTTAGGATTTCAAGGTCAACCGCCTTATAATTTAAAGAAAATCAAAGTAAAACAAGCACCCTAAGCTATTAATTTGTTTTCACGTTCGAGTGTCTACCTTGAGACCTACAACTCCTATTTACAATATTCACAAAAACTCTTCTCAGACAATTAGTCAATTCATCTATTCATCAAATTTTTTCTTTCACAAAATAGGTACCTACCTACCTACTTAACGAATTTGTTAACAGCTGGTGAGAGCAAATAAAAAGTTATTATATATTTTTGAAGATTAGCGGGATTCTGCGATCTTTAACGTTAGCAAAATGATCCATAATATCCTCATACATTTTTTTGTCTTTCGCCAAAAGTTTTACCAATTCCTTTTCAATAGATAACAAACTAATATTTTTCAAACGATCCTGGCTCATTGAATTTCGTAAATAAGTTTTAATTCTCTTAAGAGTGGAAAACGAGCGCTCTACGGAAGCCGATGTCACCGGGATAGAAACAATTAGACTAAGAGTTTATAAACTTGGGTTAAATCTTGATTCAAATCATTATCAAAAAGGAATTTAATAGTCCTCACATGATTTTCATTTTGCCCCAAAATTTAATTGTCATTATAAACAACACACAGTTCACTTTTTATGGCCACCTTATCAAAAAAAGTGTATTTTTGACATAAATTTTCCAAAAGGTTATCTGGAAAATTAGCCGAAAATCCGGTAAACAAATTTTTATTGAGTAAGTCGAAGAAATGCAGTTCTTTCAAATCAGAGAACCTTATTTCTATTTGACCCCTAATAGTATCCAAAATTTCATAAAATATTTGCGTAACTGAATTTCTTTCGTTTTGGACTAAATTGAGTCGTATCATCAGTAGTTTGAAATACAGAAAATAGTTTTTTAAAATAAACTTCTGCACGAAATTCTGAAATTTTTTCCAAAAGAAACTTGAGCCGATTTCGTGAGTAAATTACATCTGAAAACTTGTGCTGTAAGATTTGAAAAACTATTTCTGTTTGTTCAAAAATTAATTCACAGATGTTTAAAATATATATGAATTCCTTATCTTGTAAGTAAGATATTAATCCGCGTGCTGTATTTAAAGTTACTTTATCGATGAAAAATTCCTCACTTTCAGCTATAGAATTAAATCCTCAAATCCTAAGCGGCCCCAAACAGAGACAGTTTCCCTAGTAAAAAGTAAACACTGCCAACAAAATAATTTATTTTTTACCTGTGATCCGGTTAGGCAAGGATGTCTCTCATAATTCCTTGTATTAAAACCGCGGTTTTGTTGTCTGTTACGCTGCACCAAATTGTTTAATTAAGGGGTAGGTCGCAATGTTTTTATCAAAACTTTATCCTCATAACTTGATGCACTGAAGTTATGGGATAACAAATATTCCACTAAGTCACCATTGAAATTTTTGAAATTAACTTCAGTAACCAAACTCATTTTAAAACAATACGCTAGCAATATAAGTAAACACTGCTGTTTTCGGCCATTAGTAACTACGATCACACTACGATTCAATTAATGCTTTTCAACGAATTCACTCGATGTCACGCGAAATTCTATAGTTGTGATTGGTCGACATTGTATGAGACTGGGTCTCTATCGGTGTTGCCATTTACATGTGTTTTGCTTTTCTATTGCAATGAAGTATTCATTAGGAGTATTTGCACCGTTGTTTGCTTTTCTGTGGCAGGCATAATGAACGTTGAGAATATACCTTTCTAAGCCTCCGCAGCGTTGCCACAAATCTTGAAATGAATTAAATGCAGTGAATGTAAATACCTTCTACCTTAATTAATAAATTATATTATATAATGTAGGTTGAAAGGAAGGTAGGTGCATAAAATAATATGATTTTGATTAATATGAATATGCTGAATGCTGACTATTCAATATAATATATTAGTGATACACGGAATATTATTGAGGAGGAGGCTTAGCCTCCTTAGCCTCCTTTGACTAGCCGCCCCTGCATACAATAGAGTGGAGAATATATAGCATTTTAGCATTCTGGTTTTCAGTTCTAATACTATATCTATCTGGACTGCAGAGTATTTTATTCATTTTAATGAAAGTGCTGCGAGCTACTTCAATTCAAAAATTTGAAACTTGATTTCTTGTGTGTTCTGCTGCTTCAGTTACCCATGTGCCAAGACATTTGTAGGAGGATACCCATTCCAGGTTGTCGTTATTAATATTTATGGATGGTCTATTTTGGTTTATATTTTGGTTTTTTGAAGTTGCTATGACTTTGGTTTTCTTTATGTTCATATCTAGGCCATATCTCTTATCTTTTATCTAATGGCAATTAATCACAATCTGCATTGATGAAATATTTGATAAATGAAAATTTTTGAGAACAGAAATTTCTATAATATCCATATTATAGAAATTTCTTGTTTTAAATTGCTAACTCAAATGTTATTCTACGATGTTTGATTATTGCGGAATAAATTAATTTCTTATGTTGTAGGTACGTCAGATTATCTATGTTATATTCTCTAGAATGTGAGTATGTGTATTTGAAATCTGTAGATTTTGCGTTCCCAAATTTCAATACAGATATGATGATTCGACTATCGACGAAGTAAATTGTGTTAGTAGATAGCTAAATATATTCACCACTATCTGAAAGCAGGCTTATGCGGGCTTTCTTCCTCTGTATCATTATACGAGTTCTATGAATTGACAAAGTTTGGAACCTTATCTACAGCACACATTTTTACCTCTGAAATTAACAATACCTTTTCTCTATTGTAACAAAATATATGTATATTTCTCCTTCCAACACTAATGACGCAGGTGGGTTGGAATCGTTATGATATTAAAAAATGCTCCGTTTTCCAGACTTCGAACTAGTCTGGAGGCTTTGTACGGGTTTTCAAAACAGAACATAGATGGAGGAGCTATATCCTTTGTTCAAAACGTACACAATACACTTCCTGAACGATATGCTGCTGTTCATTTCCCCACGCTTTTGTTTTCTTGTGCGCAGCTTTATGCTATCCTATCCTATTTCATTCCATGGCTAGAGGTTGGTAGATGGCTTGACGTAAAGGCGTGAGGCTTCCCGATTCATCGAGTTATCGAAGCTGCAGAACTTCGTTTTATCATTGTCTATGGTTTTATCGCATCTGTGCAGGAGCAAAAAGACACGTTTTAATTTAATTCTCAGACGAGAGAGGTGTGTACTGTATAGTATTGTATAGATAGGACTTGTCGTTTCTGGCGAAATTTTGTTTGGGATGACTATTATTTTGTTTCTATGAAACTATTTCAATGGAAATTTTATGATAACATTTTGAATTAATGATGATACTTCAGCATACCTATACCTATTTGAAATTGTGATTATATTGTTAATATAGTATGCTACTAGCGTGAATAAATTTTTTGTCAACCAGAAGGACAATATTCACAAACAATTTTTGGTCGTATTTTCCCCGAAAATAATATAGGTACTATTTTCATTATACCGAAAGTCAACAGGGACGTATGGGAGTAGTTTTTAAATCCTAAATCCGTTTTATATCTCCTGGACCAAGATTTTTGAGATATTTTTGATGTCCGATATAGATATATATATATATATATATATATATATATATATATATATATATATATATATATATATATATATATATATATATATATATAATAATAAAAATAATAATAATAATAATAATAATATAAACATTTATTTCAAAAATTGAAGCAATGCTACAAAACTGAAACAAGTCAAATCAAATACATCATTCAGTTACAAAAATCAGAGAATTCTCTTATATTATAAGGTTCACAGTCTATTAATAATTTGTGAATCCCTATCTTAAAAACATTATATTCCTGAACTTTCTGTAATGTTTTCGGCAATACATTAAATATTTTTATAGCCATATAGAGAGGATGTTTCTCAAAACAAGTGAGAGAGTGGTTTGGTAATAAATAAGGAAAAATACGTCTTGTGTTATTGTTATTTTTGTGACTTCTGTAATAGTTGTTATGTTTGTAAAAAAACAACATTAATCTATAAATATATAACCCTGGTATTGATAAATTTTTTTTTTTTTGAAAATGGATCTACAAGATTCTCTATATTTCATACCAAATATTATCCTTATTGCCCACTTCTGCTTTATGAAAATACTGTTCATGACTGAAGAACTACCCCAGAAAATGATACCATATGAAGCTAAGGATTGAAAATTGGAGAAGTAAACAGTTTTTAATACATCATTGTCTAGTTGCTTTTGGAGAACATTGAGAGTGTAAACAACTGAGTTTAACCTTTTTTGAGCTGGTTGACATGATTTTCCCACTTTAAATTTTCATTAATCAATATTCCTAAAAAAGATACAGAATTTTTTACTTGAATATCATACTCATCGCATTTTAAGACCTCAGGAAAAACCTGTGTGGACCTATCCGTACTGAAATATGCACACATAGTCTTTTGCATGTTCAAAAAAAGTTTGTTTTCTCTACACCATCCACCTATATCACTAAGGACCGAACTGAACCCTTCAAGCGATGTTTGGATGCTGATACATTTTAATATGATGTTAGTGTCGTCAGCAAAGTTAATTAGATCACATTTTCAGGCAGTATTAATCCCAGGTCGTTAATGTATACTAGAAATAGTAAGGGTCCCAGTATGCTACCTTGTGGTATGCCGATGGTTATATTTATGTCTTTCGATGTGTACTTCTTACCATTTCTAAGTATTTGTACTCTCTGTTTTCTGTTCTGTAGATAACTCCTCATTAGATTCAGCTGTTTATCCCTGATGCCACACTTTTCTAGCTTTTTCAAGAGTAGCTGATGATCAACACAGTCGAAGGCTTTCGAGAGATCTAAAAACAAGCCCAGGGCCTCCTCTCCACTCTCCAAAGCATCCAAGATGGTCAGGGTCAACTCATACACAGCAGTTTCTAAATTTCTATTTTTCATGTAACCATGTTGGTTTTTTTGAAATGATGTTAAATTTCTTGAAAAAATTTAGCAAGCGTATGGACATGACTTTTTCAAAAATCTTTGAGAATGAGCTAAGCAAACTTATTGGCCTGTAATTTCCCAACTCCTCCTCATTTCCTTTCTTGTATAAGGGCCTCACAATAGCAACCTTCAGAGCATCCGGGAAAATTCCCTCTTTGAAAGCACAATTTAAGATGTGAGTTAATGGGGAGACTATATATTTTATGCACGTTTTCAACAAGCTGATTGGAACTTCATCATAACCACATGTACTTTTGTTCTTTAATTTCTTCAAGACCGACATCACTTCTGCCTCTGTAATATCGAAAACGAAAAATGAATTGTTGATGGCTTTTTGTTTTATTTTGGTATTTGATGCCTTAGCTGTAAGATTTTTAACCAATGATGGTCCAATATTAGCAAAGAATTTGTTGAAGTCCTCTGCCAACTGGTTGGTATCTTCTTTTTTTGTTTGAACTTCTTTGTTCCTATCTAGTTTACCTGTTAATGAATTAACTATGTTCCATGATGCCTTAGACTTGTTATCTGATGCTGCTAAAATACTGCCTGTATGAGCACGCTTTGCTGCTAGGATAGCTAAGTCATATTTTCTCTTCATATCTTTATAACTGTTCTTCAGTTCTTGACGAGTGGTGGAGGCTATAAGTAAGTAATCTAATATATTGTTCATTGTTTTTAGCTCAGGTGTTTCTTGAAATTTGTTAATATGATTCTTTTTGATTCTTTTTAATATAGGAAAACATTTGTTAAATAATGTTTTGACCTTGGTTTCAAAACTATTCCACATTTCATTCACTTCATATTTCTCAAATTCAAATATGTCATCCCAGTTTTGCTCAGAGAGACAATCAAGGAAATTTTTTGTGGTGTTCTCATTTATAAGTCGAGTTAGAAGTTTTTCATTAGTATTAGCCTTTTCTGGTATTTTTTGAGCAAACTTAAAAATACAGGTGGAATGATCAAAAATATGACTTTCAACTACCTCATACTCTCCATCTATACTTGTAATAAAATTATCTAAGCATGATCCTGAGACTGGCCTAGTGGGCTCTTTGATAGTGAAATTCAAATCGAAATATTCTGCCATAGAAAGGAACTCACGTGTTTCTTTCTTTTTCGAAAGGATATCTATGTTGAAATCTCCCATTAATAAAATTTTTGTCCTTTCCTGTAAACATTTTTCGAATATGATTGCCATCTTCTCGAAGAATACATCATCATTATCTTGAGAAGGTCTGTATATATATATATATATATATATATATATATATATATATATATATATATATATATATATATATATATATATATATATATATATATATGTTTTTTAGGCAGAGCAAAACTATCAACTAGCGTAACTCAGTCACAATTTTATATCAACAAACTTTAGGGAAGGGAGGGACTGGGAGTTGTCAGTTGCAAAAGCTTAACTTTTTCAAATTGGTGGGAAAAGACGTGGAAATCATATATGAACAACATATTTCAAAAAACTGATTCTTGAAGTATTTTTGCGCCTCTTCACAAGTTCACCTCAAAATTGAATACGAGGATTGAAACTCTGTACGTGGATTGTGTGGTCGAATGGAAATGTACCTAAATTTTGTCTTTCGAAGATTTTAAGGTTTTGCGCACCTCCAGATTGAGTTAAAAGAATAATTTTGCCATTTTTATTTCGAGTGTTTTGGAGGTTTTGAGCATCTCCACAGCTACTCCAGAATGAGTGTATATTTTGGCGATTTCGAATATCTTTCTCAGACACTGCCATTTAAATGTAAAGATATGTTTTTCCCTAAATTTCCAACTTTTTCTCACCTCTACACCCCCTCCAAATTGACTTAAGGAGTCAAGAATTTGTATAAAAAGGAAAACAAAAATTCAGGATATTTTCACAGAAAGAGACCAATCTCTTGTATAATAATACTAGATGGCCACTTTCATATATCACATAAACTGATATATGACAGAGCCGTCAGACGTTACTAATTTTCTCAGCAATAATATGTATGGGATGAAGTGATGTTCTTATGTAATTTCAGTGTATTGACATCTGGTACCTTGTGCCGTCGGCTAATTTCCAGGTACCAGGTGCTAAAGATGGAAAAAAGCTCAACTTAATTTTCTTATTTTCGCAGTCTTGATTTTTATATAAGATACTCAGGGAACTATTTCAATACCTTATGCAAGCTGCTAGAGCGATCGTATGATGACACAAATAAAGTGTCCATATGAGGATGACAGTATGAGCGAAATGTCAGGATTTGCTCATTTAAGCGCGATAGTGATTATCTATGCGCGTCGATCTCCCTTCTATACTTACTGTCATTTCGCTCATACTGTCATACTCATATAGGCTCTTGCACCGTATATTATTAAACTAAGTTTAATGTTAAACCGAGTTTAATTTGACATTTTCTCTTGCACCAAAATATAAACGGCGTTTAAGACTCCCTAAACCACGCATAAATTAAACGCCCAATTTTCGGCGTTTAATTTGAAGTTTAAGCACATTTTGAGGTTATTTGTTAAAGAAACAGTATTTTTTTCCTTGAAAATTTAATTTATGCCGGCGGAAACTCGAATTTTTGTTTAAAATGTTTTATGAAGAGTTTGATATCTATAACGACAACTAGAATTCCTCGAATAGTGGACACATAATTATTTTAAAAATGTTTGCTTGGCAATCGTCAAGCTATGCAAAAAATATGGTATCCTATTATATTGTATTATTGTTATAGATTTTTTTGTTCAATCAACAATAATCATCTTATAGGTATTTTGTCAGTTATTCTCTCTAGGTGGTAAAAAATATGGCTACCAGAACTGAAGGCGTGGATTTATAGTTTATACTAATGAACACACTGCATTCATTCAACTCATAAATGCAAATTTACTCTCCATAATTAAAAATACACACACAAAAATTTATTTATATGATATCACAGGTAGAGTGCCCATTAAACCTATCTAACTTTGTAGGAATGACAGCTTGTCCCCCATGGATCAGCTACTTTTTAGCATTAAAATTGTATGCCAATGGAGAACATTTGCACAGTATTGCTCATTTTTTGAAGTTCATACATCCACAGTTTACCGCTCTATCTGGAAAGTATCAGTGTGGTCCCCTTTTCCTTTTATTATTATCTTCCATTTTATGCATATTTAATACAAATCAACAAAAAACAACTTCTTTACTATTAAAACTAGGTTAGAAAAGTAGAAAAATAAATTCTGTTTCTTCTTTTTACTTCATGTACATCGCTGTTTCATCCAAAATACTAAAAATACGCAGTTTAGCAATGGGTCGGTTATAATTCCTTGGTGCAACGACCAGAAAAATAAACGTAGTTTAAAAATTAAACCAAGTATAGTTAAACGACGTTTTATGATAAAACGGTGCAAGAGCCTATATGAGACACTTAATTTGTGTCTGGCGGGATGTTTGGCCCATACGATCGGTCTGGCTGCTTGCATAAAGTATTGAAATAGTTCCCTGAGTATCTTATATAAAAATCAAGTCGCAGATAATGAAAAAAGTGAGTTGAGTTTTTTTCCATCTTTAGCACCTGATTCCTAGAAATTGGCCATCGGCACAAGGTAGTAGGTCTCCATACACTGAAAGTACATACGAGCACTACTTAATCCCACAAATATTATTGCTGAGAAAATAAGTAACGTCTGGCGGCTCTGAGATCTTGCTCTATATAGTTAGCACCGATTTATCTCTATTTCAACCTCTTGTCATAATTTGACAGATATAATATTATTTAAACGGATAGTTGATTTCCTCTGTAGGTAGGAATTCTCAAGGCATGAAAATGATTTCTTGGCCAATGATTGGACAAAGCCCGGAAATCTCGAAATAATGGAATGTCATGCCTTTAATAAGATTCCCGTTTTCCCTCCCGGAAACTCTCTCGGGGGCTTATGTTCGTGATTCAATTTTCGGGACTTAAGGATTTTTCTTTCATACGTGAATTGAAGGTTAACCTAGAAGTTATATTATTTGTTTCGATATCTATATTTCAGATAACAAGAAGCAAATAAGATATACCAACGCATTTACTTTGATATTTATTGAAACATAGTATTTTTATCTCTGTTTTTTCGTTTTTCAATTCTAACTAATAATATGAAATTATTAATTAATTTCTGAAAGGAAAATTTAATTTATCATGAAATAGTAGGAAGGTTGTTCACTGGTCTCTTCACAAAAAAGCACATTATTGATTATGTGTTATTTCGACCAAACAAACTAGTGAAAAAAAATTGTAAGAAACCTAGAGGTCTTTTGAGATGATTCAATTCGAATATCTTTGAAACTGTTTAATTTTTAGTGATATTTGGAGCTTGTATATTAGTGTAATATAACCAATAGCATGACGCGCCTATGATTTTCAATTGTACCTACCTATTCTTTTTAATATGTTTTTATTTTTCATTAAACTTTGATGATCGGATCCAAGATGCTCTTATTTCGAGAAAAGTAGCTTTATGATTTTCATATGTTCATGAGTTTGTTGCATTCGAATTAAAAATGAATGAGAAACGACTTTTATGAACAAAAACTTTTTCACTTCTCAAATGAGTCGAATATCATTGTAATTTGAAAATCTTATTTTTGGAGTTATTTCAATCAAAGCTCATCAGAAAGTTCTACTTTTTCAAGCAAAAATGATTGGGAGTTGTGGTTTACCTGTAAACATATTGAGTTTATTTGTATTTTTGAAATTATTACATGAATTCGAAACTATTCGTTGAAAGAATATAGTTAACTTTTTTCAAAATGATTTATAATTAGTGAATGAGTTTTCTTATTATACTAACTTAATATGCCGCTCTATAAACATAATAACAAAAAAATCTCCGTCACTAAGGTCATATTTTCCGCTCATTTTTGTTATTTTTTACTCACAAATCCTTAACCCCCTAAGTCAATTAAGAGGAGCTTTGGAGTTGAAAAAACTCCAAACTGAACAAAAAAATGAAATAGTCACATTAGAATGGCTTTCAATCTGATTGCTCCAAAATTACGCCCTCTATCGTGTAAACAAGATTTATTTCCTTCCCTGCGGTTCGGCCCCCATACCAATTCGTACCAACACCAATCCCAACTACCTACTTACAAACTTTCAACCCTATTGCTCCAAAATTGCGCCCTTTATAGTTTAAAAAATATGTTTAAAATACATTAGCACATAAATACATCCATACGAACATATATATATATATATATATATATATATATATATATATACAGGGCTATTCAAATTCAAGTATATGCATGGGGATTTCGATAACGGTAAGAGATAGAGTGATGGTTAAATGGGGGCAAAGTAGCATATTTTAGAGCTCAGTTATATGAATGACAAAAATCTGATCTAGCTCCTTTAGTTCTGGAGTTATATAGGAAAAATCGAAAATTTCGAAATCCTTTTTTTGCCTATATCTTTTTATTTAATGAGTTGTTCTCAAAACAATTGTCACTTTGCCATTGCCACTTTTTGTAGGCTATCTAAATATCTTAATGAAAGTTATATACAGGGTGTCGTATAAATTGGGCCACCCTCAACTTTCAATTTTCAAATACGGTCCTGTATTTTTTATTGCATTTTTTTGAATGCCAAGGGTCATGTTTCATATTGACGTAGTATTTTTATGTGAATTACAGAGTGTTCTGGAAATATTGAACAATTACCAGTAAAATTTCAACATTTTTTTAAAAAACCAGCTCTAATTAAAAAATATCATAGAATAAGGTATAAAATACCTAGGATTTGGAAGATAATCAACATTATTCGACGAAGAAAGTCTTCTTCAAGAATTCATCCACATTTCGGTTCACGCAACCCATGATCAATGTACGAAAATGCGAAATTCTTCCCAGTACCTACGTGTATATGCATATAATCATTGCCCAAACAAAAAAATGTTCGAGTGGCAATCTTCATATTACAGACACCAATTTGGAAATATTTCATTGATACTGACTTTCCGAACTACCTATATATGTTTCATATTGGCGTTTTATTTTTATATAAATCATAAAGTGTTTTGGGAATATTGAACTTATACTAGTGATATCTCATCATTTTTTAATTCCATACAACTCTAATTGAATAATATCAGAGAATGAGAGGTGAATCAGACAAATTGACTCCTTAAGAAAAATCAATTTCAGAATTTCCAGATTATCTAATCTCACTACTTGTTCGGAATTACAATAAAATAAAATCAACATTCCCGAGAGTACTAACAGATTTTTCATTAAATACCAACGATAATTTCCAAGAAACGGCCAAAATAATGACAAGTGAGGTGAACTAAATATTTATTTTCCAAAGCATACTATGAGAATTCAAATTGTTTAATCATAATTGTTGTATATAGCAACAGAATGCTCATGAATTTGCTGAAAAATGTAGGTAGTTCGGAAAGTCAGTATCAATGAAATATTTCCAAATTGGTGTCTGTAATATGAAGATTGCCACTCGAACATTTTTTTGTTTGGGCAATGATTATATGCACATACACGTACTAGGAAGAATTTCGCATTTTCGTACATTGATCATGGGTTGCGTGAACCGAAATGTGGATGAATTCTTGAAGAAGACTTTCTTCGTCGAATAATGTTGATTATCTTCCAAATCCTAGGCATTTTATACCTTATTCTATATTTTTTAGAGCTGGCTTTTTAAAAAAATGTTGAAATTTTACTGGTAATAGTTCAATATTTCCAGAACACTCTGTAATTCAGATGAAAATACTACGTCAATATGAAACATGACTCTTGGCATTCAAAAAAATGCAATAAAAAATACAGGTCCGTATTTGAAAATTGAAAGTTGAGGGTGGCCCAATTTATACGACACCCTGTATATAATTTTTATTAAGATACTTAGATAGCCTACAAAAAGTGGCAATGGCAAAGTGACAATTGTTTTGAAAACAATTCATTAAATAAAAAGATATAGGCAAAAAAAGGATTTCGAAATTTTCGATTTTTCCTATATAACTCCAGAACTAAAGGAGCTAAATCAGATTTTTGTCATTCATATAACTGAGCTCTAAAATATGCTACTTTGCCCCCATTTAACCATCCCTCTATCTCTTACCGTTATCGAAATCCCCATGCATATACTCGAATTTGAATAGCCCTGTATATATATATATATATATATATATATATATATATATATATATATATATATATATATATATATATAAATAAATATATATATATATATATATATATATATATATATAATAAATTCGATGGACGATGAATGTACAAAAGTTTGTGAGCATCCCTTATACGCACATCCCCGCTTCAAAGATCATTCAATTCTTTAAAAATAATAATTTGAATACTGCTTTTTCGAGTCACAGCAGATTAGATAGAATGATTTTTAATAACAAAATGTCAAAAGTCGATCCACTGAAGAGAACAGGAATTTATAGAATGGACTGTGAAGAATGTAATTCAACATATATAGGTCAGACCGGGAGATGTTTTGAAACCAGGCTAAAAGAACATCTAAAAAACGGACAATCAGCATTTAGGGAACATCTAGAGTCAAAAAAACATAACATCTCATCCTCTTTCAATCCAAAAATTCTTCATTACTGTGATAAAGGTATGATAATGAACTTCCTGGAAGCCATGGAAATAAACAAGATCCAAAAATCCCATAATTACATTCTTCTTAATGACCAGTTAGACTTAAACCACTCCCCACTGTTAAATCTCTGATAACTTGGACCCATCGATTACATTTTACCACCCCCAGGTACCGAACCGAAATACTTATATATTTTCAAGCGATGTCTTTGCAATTATGTATTCAGTCTTGATAATGCTGTAACAGGCGAAACTAGTCGAATAAAAAGTTATTTTCATTTTGTGGTTTTTAGACAAGTTAATTTCTTATTATTTAATTTTTTTAATATATATATATATATATATATATATATATATACTAGCAAACCCGGCGAACTCCGTTTCGCCTCCAGATGGCTTCGTTTTATGTAACATTTCGTTTGGTGATTAAAAGAAGAAGAAAAATTATGCGAAAGCAGTTATTGTATTCAAGGATGTGTTGAAGAAAATGGCTGGAATCGGGATCACTTCCATCGAACAATGGTTTCAGTGGCTGTGGTGGTGTAAGTAATGGATCCAGTTTGACTTTTCCACTTGCGCAGCACAATCCAGCCGTTTCTCTTTTAAACTTTAACGCATTGCAATATTGGCATATAGTCGTCATTGGTCCAATATCTAAATTTTTATCATCACTGTAGTTCGCAGTGGGATCATATTGGAATGCCAAGCGATTGTATGATGCCAATGATCTTCGTGTGCTCACGCGTTGTCTCACTCGGGCATTTTCTCTTATTATATTTTGTCTTGCTTCGCTTAAGTTCTGTGAATACACTTGTTGCTGGCTTGCATGTCTTGTGCGGCGGCCGATGTTCGCACGTCGTCCTCTAGGCATTTTGGACTATGGACAGAGTGGTGAATTTAACCTCAAATGCACGATCCACATAATTTACACAGTTCAACTTACCACCTTAAAGACAAATGCCTGTTAGGAAACGAATAACTTTTTTACTTTTTTTTCACAATTTCACAGTGAACACAATACCGGTTAGTCACATGAAATTAACTGAGCAGAGAACAATGAGTAGCTGTCAAACAATGTATCACGCACCGTCGCCATCTACTTAAAATACATGCTATGTATCAGAGATGGCGCAGTATGTGAAAAAAGATGTGGTGATGATAATTGATTTTCCCGCTTTTCTTTTGAAATTTTTCCTGAATTTTCTTTGCTATAAACCTCACGGAGCCCGAGACCTTTCCAACGAATGCAAAACCGTGGAAATCGGTTCGTGCGTTCTGGAGTTATAGCGTCAGGAAGGAAAACCCGACTTATTATATAGTAGATATATATATATATATATATATATATATATAATATATATATATATATATATATATATATATATATATATATATATATATATATATATATATATATATATATATATATATACTTATATACAGAGGCGGATTATACGTTCAGAGCGCCGTAGGCAATCATCTCATCGGCACCCCTATATTAAAAATAAGGAAAAAAAATAGCAAGAGTTTATATGAGATTGATATTGTTGGACAGATCTTACGATTATATATCATAGGTATATTAAATATCAGGAAATTCCCTATGGCCTATACCTACAATAATATCTGGGTTTACACGCCAATCGTATGAATTAAGTAAAACAGAATAAAAAACTAATTAAATCAGTGTATCTAATATTTCATAAACATAATTATCGCGGAATTCCCGGATTTCTTTCTCGGTCCGGCAAATTTGGGAAACGAACGTTGTCGTGATTTGTTTGGCGCTTTTATTAATTTTAAGAATACTTGGAAAATGAAAAAATCAAGTTACGAATTATTTAGTTAAACACGGATACATGGTTAAATTTTCAACAAGATCTGAATTTTTAAGTATACTTAAAGTGAACTTAAAGGCACTCTGATAAATTATAGTAAGATATAATTGGAAATATTTGAATTATTTGCAGAAATTATTTAATGTAATGAATGAAATTATAATGGTATGTATGTAAAATTGAGCAGCTTTTCGCTCGCCTTCAAAGTTGCTAATTTTCATTTACTTGTTGTTACAGCTTAAATGAAAAAAAATTAAAAACTTCGTCGCCTACATTTTTCTCTTGCGAAATTGTCAATAACATAGTCATAGTTTAAAGATTGCAATAAGTTTGATTCTATGTTAAGCATTGCTAACGAGTTTAATCTGATATCTCTCATACCTACTTGAGCGAAGATAATTTTTCAATATCTTTAGACAAGTAAAGCACCGCTCACCACTACAATTGCTGACTGCTGTCGATACACACATTCTTAAAGCTATGTTAATGTTTGAATAAATTGTTTCAAGTTCTTCATTTCTCAGAACCTTTAAAAAAACGTTAGTTCTGGTTGTTCAGGGCTGTTTTCCGTCTCGAGCAACCGTTGTTGAATAAGAACGCATATGGATACATTCATCCACAAAAAACTTTTCTAAATCACAGGAATACATTGTTACCAACGTACTTGCTCTATTTCGAACTTCTTCAGTGCTCAAATTGGTCAAGTTGTTTAAAACTGTAAATTAACTGTATGATTCTCGTCTCTTATGAAGTTCAATCTCAGTCTGTCCATAATTACTAAAAATACTGTCACTCTGAATGTTTCCAGACCAGATAGTGAAGTATAGTAATATCTTCGGCAGATTCATCTGCTGTGAGCTTTTTCTTCCGAAATTGTCCTCATTTAATCCTTTTCATATCCTTAAGCTAGTGAGACTTCCAAGGCTTGCTGCTCATAGTTAATCAAATTTTTCCTTTCTGCAGAAATTATGTGCATTAGAACATGGTTGTTTGTAGGAGTAAGTTTTAATCAGTCCCATCCGTTCAATTTATCTTTTGTTTTAAATTCAAGCAAATTGAGGTTGTGAGCAAATATAATAGTTTTTATTGTCTAAGTAGGTGGCTTACTTATTGGCGCAATTATTTTTATGCTATGTTGAATATTTTTTCTTTATTTTACAATTCCGACCGCGCGTCCCTTTGTACCCTCGCGCCCCTTTGTACCCTCGCGCCCTTAGGCACTTGCCTAGTTTGCCTTAAGGATAATCCGCCTCTGCTTAAATATATATATATATATATATATATATATATTGATATCTATATATATATATATATATATATATATATATATATATATATATATATATATATATATATATATATATATCCTTAATATATATATATATATATATATATATATATATTATAATCTCTTGATAATTATTAGCAATAACAGGCTTGTTCAACATAAAAAAACTCGATTTTATTGCGCCAATAAGTTGACGTTTCGCCACGACATTTCATGTCGTGGCGAAACGTCAACTTTGCTTGAATAAAATCGAGTTTTTAAATTCAACAAGCCTGTTATTGCTATATATATAAGAGATTATATATATAATAACAACAATTGAATAATATAATTATATATATATTTATATATATATTTATATATATATATATATATATATATATATATATATTTAGATAAATATATATAAATATATATATATATATATATATATATATATATATATATAAATTGCAATATTGAGTTTTTGGTCCCAAACACCAAAAAGTTATGGAAGAAAAATTATCTTGGTCCTAGGTCCAACTTCACTAATCGCACCCATTTCAATGAGCCAGTGGAGGTGAGCAAAACCTTAGAAACCACGAAAGAATAAGAAATATCTATATCAAAATGGCGGCAGAGCAAAAATATTGAAATCCCCAAAGGACACTTCTCTAACATCAAGTCAATTCCAGTACCAAATTTCAACCCTCTAACTGAATCTGCAGAAGCTGTAGAGGATCGTAAGAATCTCAAGAATCACGAAAAAAACTCTGAACTCAGACATGAAAATAATCTACGCACACATTCCCAACTGATCACTCAGTTTTTTTCACGTTCCGTAGTGAAAGAAACATTATACCAACCGAGTAGCCATGAGCGCCGCCAGCCAGTAGGACAGGGGGGGGGGCAAGACACGGGACCCGGAGGTGTCTTCCTGGTTAAACGCCACAGATGAAAATTTATTTCTAATGCTAGTTTTAATCAGTTTTTTGTATAAGTCTGTTAATACCTAAAAAATAATTAAATTATAATTATTGATTTTTGTTTAAAAAAATACTGAACATGAAAATGTGCCTGCGGGTTAGCTTGGTAATATCTTACAGAGAAATCTATTGTATGGAGAACATAACCAGACAGCATAGAGAAGACGGCAATACAGAATTTGAAAATATTCTAAAAAAAGTAGAAGAGGACGCCGAAAAGTTGGGGTTTGGGTTGGTGATGCCGCGCCTAGCATCAAAACAGATTAACCGAGAAAATCATCCATCAATGTCATTGGGCGAGTACTATCGAAGAGGAATTTTCGTTCCATATCTAGAAGCTCTACTTCAGTCTTCATCGATCTAGAATCTAGAGGATCGATTTTCAGAAAAAATTTCGGAATACAACTTATCTAACCGTAGCAGCCGTTATTCAAGACTTTTACGGTGATCTTTTGGATACCTTTCTGTCGGAGGCACAAACCTGGTATGAGACGTGGAAGTTATCTGAACTTACTCCTCCAGAAATCGAAAAATTAAAATATATCGACCTGCTTAAATTTTCATTGAGCAATATGCCCTTTGTAACAGAAGCAATCAAAATTGGATTCACTCTTGCTGCCACAACCTGTAGATACCGTTGAGAGGTCCTTCGGCATATTAAAAAGAGTCAAGCCATGGCTAAGATCGACTATGAAGAATGGTAGACTTTCCGGAGTTATTGATGCAGTAATTAATAAATACGGGTTCGCCCCAGAAGAATGCAGTTATTGTTCTAAGAATAAATAAAAAAATAAAAAATTTGTTTATATTTAGAGTTTGTTCTCTGGTTGTGTATTTGTATTGACAAAATGTTTTGGTATTTTATATTTTTTGAAAAATGATTTTGATTTTGTTGTAATTTAAATTGTTTTTTCTCAATACAGTGGGGGCAAATGCCCGTTTTGCCCCCCCTTGCCGGCGCCCATGCGAGTAGCCCAACACTTTCACCGAAATTTTATTTTAAATCTACTGAAAAATTCACCATTTCAACCCTTCCGAACAAAGGCAGAACATTACGTCCCGACCCGACTAACATAAAATAGAAAAAATTACTCCCCAAGTTCGCGTAAATAATCAGGATGCTTTTGAACATTTGAGGTCCGTTTAGATGGCCGTATATCGAGGTGTTTTAGTTTAATTGACTACTTTGTATCCGCGACAATGCTATAACTACTAATTTGGTAAAAGCGAGTTTTACAGTGAGCCAATAGATCACAACTGAAGACTCAGGTGCGCCATTTTGGTATATTTACATAATTACCAGGAAGCGGAAGTAGCAGCCGGTATTCCGTTCCCTAATTACAATTACCATTAGCAGTTAAAAGAACAAGTTGTAATTAGTATATTGATTTACCGACAAGGGATTATAGATTCTGTGGTTTCAGGCGGAATGTTTGCGGGAGATGTTTGTTTTATCAAAATGAATGAATCTTGATGATTTGAACGTTCACTATGCGAAATTTTGTTATTTTCCAAGAAAAAGATTTCAGCGTTACCACTTGATATTTGATCATAAAAACACAATTATTGTATTTATAAATTGTCAACATTTAAAAATATATAATTCATCAATTTTGAATTACTGCAGTTTCGAACTTACGTGCATGTCTAGATGATTGTTAAAACTTGTGTGATTTTCTTGTATTGAATGATTTCCATACGGTAATCCGACTTTTTCAAAAGTCTAGTGTCCACAATCATTTTTTTTTCCACGTTTCAGCATTAAATATTCAGGGACTTCTTGAACAACTTTTGACAAATCATAGTGGCAAAATAATAATTGCTATTCAATCAATTTTTACTTGAACTTGAACATTTTTGTGAGAACATATGTACCTAATAAACTATTTCTAACGAATCTTGATCATTTGAATGTTCACAATGCGAAATAATATTATATTTCAAGAACTGAAAAGATTCCACCGTTACCACTTGATATTTGAGCATAATGAAATACAAATTATTGTATTTATAAATTGTCAACTATTAAAAATATAAAATTTGTCAATTTTGATCACTGCAGTTTCGAACTTTCGTGCATCTCCAGATTATTGTTAAGACTTGTGTGATTTTCTTGGATTGAATGGTTTGCATAACGTAAATCCGACTTTTTCAAAAGTTTAGTGTCTACAATAATTCTTTTTCCACGTTTCAGTATTAAATATTCATGGACTTCTTGATGAACTTTTGATGAAACATAGTGGCAAAATAATAATAGCTATTCAATCTATTTTTTCTTCAACTCGACCATTTTTATAAGAACATATATGTACCTAATGAACTATTTCTAAATTTTTTACGAGCCGTTTCTGATTACTAAATGATGAGTTTTTTCGGAACTGTTGACAAAACATTATAACGAAGCGAAAACTGGGAACTTAGTCCTTCTTGTAGGTACCTGATCATATTTGTAAAAAAATATTAAATAGTTGATGGAATCCGTCGTTATAATGTAATATGATGAACAAAAATAAAACTTTTATTTACTAAGTTTATTATCAAAAAAATACTTTGAAAATTATAAAACTGCGATTGCAATTTCGGTCACTAGATTATCATCGGGCAGATTGAGTTGAGAACTGAATACATAATTTATTATAGATTTGACGCTTACGGGTGGGAAAGAATAATTATTGGAGAACCTAAATAGACAAGAGGAACATATTTCAAGAAGGGCTAATCGAGTGGATTTCCCAAACTGGTATAAGAAAATGTCCTTGGAAAAATCATTATTACTTGAATACACTAAATATAGGAGAATATATCAAGTCAATCTGGTCGTTCAGCAATATATCTTTTGCATTATGATTGAGTTCAAAAATTTCCAAGATTCAAAGTAAGTTAGTTTGGTTCCTTTCGGTAATTTGTGCATAATTTGGAAGTTATCTATTTGTGGAAATGATTTGAAAACTTTGAGTCCGTTTTATTTTCCAAAAAAGATTTTTGGTGTTCTTTAAATCTTGTCTTGAACGATCGACCAGTCTGACCTATATACACTCCTTTACATACAGGACAAATCAACTTATAAACTCCTGAACTTTAAAATTTTGAAGTGATATCTTTGGCATTGAATAAAAATCCTGAGAGTTTTGTCTTAGGTTTGAAAGCAATTTTAATATTACATTTAGGTATGACAATTAGCAAATTTTTCTGTTGGAGGACCACCATATCTTAAAGTTGTGAATTTTTCCGATTTTTCTACTTTCGATTGACGTTTCTTCTTTATCATTTTATCTATCAAACTTGCATGAAAACCTTCATGTGAAGCAATTATTTTTATAGTAAAAAAGTATTATGTAACAAACAAGGCTACCTTTCTTCACGAGCCGTTTCTGATTATTGAATGATTACCTACGCTGTTCTTAGAACTTATGACAAAACATTGACAAAACGAAGTGAGAACTGGAATTTAAATGTTTTGATCACTATTTCTTTTTCTTGATTATATTGGTAAAAAAAAATTTGGCTACCTGGCTTCTGTCTGTACAAGTCGTGGCTGGTCTTTGAAAGATCAGATTCTTCTTTGGAAAACTTTAGTTGAAACACTATAACAAATTGAGATAAGGACTTGATCATATTCGTAAAGAAATTAGTAATAAACTTATCTGCCATTTTGTTGTAACAAATGTTGACTTTCCTACTTGTCGCCGGTTTCCATTTTGAGCGGTACACTTCGAAAGAAAATAGGAAACACGTGTAAAAAAATCCGTGTTGCTATCGCAATGGAAACGTATCGAGAACGCAACTAGTAAACTTTCATGTCGCAGATTTTCAGTGTGCAGTGAAGTACGAAAACGAATAAATATATAGCTACGGTTCCACCAGAGGAACAATTTTGTTGCTCTTGCTTGTTTCTGCAAATGTTCCTAAATGTTCCTCGAATGTTGAATGTTGATTGTGTCTAATAAACAATATGCAACTATTGACAAATTTAGTTGCTTCAATGGAAACAAGAAATTTACGTATGTTGCCATAAGTTTCTACCTTTGGCAACAAGAAAAAACATTCAGCAACAAAAAAAGCAAGAAAAAACATACAGCAACAATGTTTCTCCGGTGGAACTGTAGCTTAAGGAAGTGATAACCGAGATTCAATCCACTATTTCTTCTAATTTGATATCATATGTATGAAAAATATATTTGGACTTAAATGGCTACTTTTTTCATCCTCTCTTATCTTTGAATAACCGACTATTCTATTCTATATTATAACAAAGTGAGACCTGAGCAGAATACACGCCTACTTGTACTGTTAATATCTTTTTCGTAATCCCATACTGTTATTTTTATTTAACGGTATTCAGATGACAATTGAAAAGTCAGTGTTAACGGCCGTCGGCCGTTATAATTTCATAACGGCCGGCGGCCGTTAAGAAATCACTTGTTCAAATATTTATTTCAAAACATCATTCTGCTTACAATAACAACATTGAAATCTTGGTCCACAGCGAGATGGGAGAATAAACCTCTGATTTTCATTTCGCATACGCTAATAATACATCTTCATTAACCACCTTTACATTCTTGCTTTTACGCCACATTTCAAAATTTTCATATTCTTTTTGATATCGCTCTTGAGTTATTTTCGGCAGTTAATCAACACTCGCTGCACTGCACATGATTCTCCCAATATTTCTAAAGGAATTTGATTTTGTACCTCAATTTCATCAATTTCATCCATGGTCGTCGGTAAAGCGAACTTGAGAACACAAAAAACTGACGTTGTTTATAAAACTGTCAAACTGTTCCATGACAACAGAGTGCACGACGTTGGGATTTTTCTTTAGAATTGCGAGGTACGGGGCTTTTTCTTTCTTCGGAATCAAAATATAATCTTTCAACGGGATTACGAAAAATATTTAACGACACACGGCCGATACGCAAATAACAGATTCGGTTAGTTATTATCCTCGGCTGCGCCTCGGATTACAATATCCAACCTCATCCGTTATTTGCTACATATCGGCCTTGTTACGTTAATAACTATAATATTTCGTAATTATTTATGTTTACATTTTGGATTGATAAGGTCGATACTTGATGTGAATTAATAAACACATTAAACAATGGTTGATAAAAACAATTTATTGGTTTATCAAACAAAAAAATTTTCAAAAAAGCGATTAGCCTGGTTTACCTCCTTACTAGATGTCATATGAAATATAACAGCCTAACATACATCGGAAATTCAAGTAAAAAACTCTTAAAATCACTTTTATCTAAGCATCACAAGCCCATTGGCCGTTCGGAACCGGCGTTAAAGTGTAGGCCCCTCGAGTTAAAAAAAAAAACATTGCCTACCGTACCGGAGATAACTTAGGTAATCATATAAAAAATAATAAATCAAACGTTCACAAAACCTATAAATCAGTAGTTTATAATAGTTATTTATGTACCAAGTGCGTTATATAGTAGTTATATAGTAACGCACGTGGTGCATACAAGATTTTATTTTGCACGAAAAAGTTATTTTGTCCACGACTGTACTATAAATCATTCATTATACGTGTGCTTCCTGAAGTACAATTATACCCATTATTCACTAGTGTGTATAATGGTTTATTATACACTGCATGACGTCACACTCAAAACGTATGTCCAAACTTGAGACTATCATTCACATTGTTAGGATAGTATTGTTATTAGATTTTTAGGTTTTATGTAACTAAGATAACTTTTAGGCAAATTATTAAACTAATATTTAATATAATGACCAACTTATTGAATATTTACTCTAATAAATTATCTATTTCATTTTTATCAGAGTGAAAGAAAGGAATGGAATCGATGTCAAGTGAAATAGTTGACGTTTACGTGAGTATGCAGTTTTCAATGAACACAGAAAATGTTATGTCAACGCTTTTGATAACTAATTTTATTGTTGAAAATGCAGATTATTACTAATTTTTTCGAGGAAGTCGTGGACAAAGTATATTATTCTACTCGCACAAAATTACAATTTTTCACTCGGGTGAATTGCGACACTCGCTTGCAGCTCGTGTCGCAAACTTCACCCTAGCATAGCAATCATTTTGTGCTCGTTGAATAATATACTATTATTATAATGAAAAATCGATTTTAAAATCGTTTCATTGTTCCTATACTTTCCATTTCCCTTCTCATAGTAGGCATGTCATTTGTTGATATTTGGACGTTTGTGAATATTTTTGTCATCATATTTAGTGAATGTCATTGCTGCTTTCTATGTGTAGTCTTATAGAAATAATGGAAATGAAAATAAATTTACCCAAGAATATCATAGAAAATGCAGCCAAAGCTGCGAATAATTCATTTCCGGAGAAATCCAGAGTAGTAAACGACAAGGATTATGAAGTATTTAATCAATGGAAGTTGCTTCAGTTGTCCTTGTACAATGAGCGGGCGTTATGATCCATAATGCCCACTCATAACGCCCTAGGGTATAATGAGTGTATTTATAGCAACCTTATCTAAGGTAAAATCAACAAATAATATACAAGTGAAAAATAAAATGAATTGTGGTGATTGTGATAAGTTTTACATCGGTAGAACGTTCAGGAGATTTCAGACTCGAATCTCAGAACACAAAAGTAGCTTTGTTAATCAAAAGTCGGATTCACATTATGCAAACCATTTATTGCTCATTGAATTTTCATTTTAAATTATTATATGCTGAAAGTAAGGGAATTAAACTAAATTTTTTAAATCATTACAGATTAATAAATTTAAACATTCAGGTCTCCTATTCCATAGTCAAATTGATCATACTTCAAGCCCCCTTCTTAATCTTTCCAAAATCACGTAACTACCTGAGTAGCAATTTTGAATCGGTTTTTCCTCTCTTACTAATTGTTTGTTACCATCTTTGTATTTACCTTTTCTATAAAATTTGTTATTCATTTATATCTTGTATATGGCACATCAGAAAGATGTATTACTTTTGTTTTCATCATCTAAAGAAGGTGAAGTTTCACTAAAACTTATAAAATATTAAAACTTAGTGAGAACCAGAATTTAATCCACTTTTTCATGGACTTGTTGATATTTGTTAAAAAATATTTTCAAGTAAATCTTAATATATATAAATTACGTGCCACGTTGTGTGTCCGCGATGGATTCCTAAACTACTTAACCGATTTTAATCAAATTTGCACACCGTGTGCAGGTTGATCCAACTTGAAAGATAGGATAGCTGACATCTTAATTTATAGTCGCAATATTATTTTATTGCAAATTATTTTTTGATTATCTCTGTTAGTTTGATAAGATACTTACAGATGGCGGTATAAGGTAGTTAGTTGACTGGATTGAGTAAGTATCCAATAGATGGCGCTATGTTGAAATTACTAATGCTTTACGGTTGCTGAAGCCAAAGTATTAAGTTAAATTTATATTATAGTAAATGCAATGTGAAATTACTCTTATTTTTTTTTCAATTTTTGGTGCTTTATTGTTTAGAACTCTCTTATCAAAATAAATATATGTAAGTATTATCATATCACCTAGTTATATTCCGGTAAACGTTGTGTTGACATACATATTATTTACAACGTTTGCCGGGTCAGATAGATTAATAGATAGATATATAGGTAGATATATATTGATAGATAAAATGTTAGATAGATAGATAGATAAATATATAGATAGATAGTTAGATAGATAGAGCTACATCGGCAGATAGATGAATAGATATTTAGATAGATAGATAAAAATAATTTATATGACAGAACAACGTATGTCGGGACAGAAAGATTTATAAATTGATAGATATATACCTAGGTAGAAAGATAGATAGATATACATCAGCAGATAGATGAATTAATATAAATAGGTAGATAAAAAGATAGATAGATGAATATATAGATAGATAGATAGATAAAAAGATATATAGACTACTAGATATAAAGATAGGTAAAAATAATTTATATGGCAGAACAACGTTTGCTGGATCCGCTGGTATAATATAATAAATATACCTCTTTTCACGAGACGGCACTGATCATTAAATGATCACAGACTTCTTGAAAAAACTTTTGATAAAACAATATAACAAAGTGAGAACTGGGATTTATACACTGGGTTTTGTTCGGCAAAATAATACCCACTAAATAACATCGAGTCGTGTGCCACCTGAGTCTCCCGGTTAATTTGGACCTTGCGCTGGATAATCGAATAATAGTCAAGACTCCAGAAGCTTGGAAACGAATAAAGAAGAAGACAAGTTCCAACTGAACAGTACTTTTATAACATTTGTGGTTTACACGGAATCCTTAGACCGAATCTGAATCGCATAATTAATAGTAAACGATTATTTATTCTAAATTTAGGAATTAGAGGATATTTATTTTATGTTTCAACTTCCAGCTTTACGAGACATCCAAAACATGTGCTACAACTAGGGTTGCCATCACCTGAATTGCTGACGCCGGACAAACAATTTTTAAACCCCGGAATTAACCACCTACTAATAGGCATAACACAGTTTAT
Source organism: Cynegetis impunctata (assembly GCA_030704885.1). NCBI lineage: Eukaryota > Metazoa > Arthropoda > Insecta > Coleoptera > Coccinellidae > Cynegetis > Cynegetis impunctata. The sequence goes on along the minus strand of JARQZK010002176.1, from coordinate 1,228,920 downwards.
AGTTTTCTCTTTTTGAGCTAATCTGGTAACAAAAATAATCAGAAAAACTCTTTTTTTGTATCATCAATTGAAAAACAACTTATAATGATAAATTTTGGTAGATCAAAATAGATCAAATAGACTACATTCTACATTTTAACAACAGATTATAGGATAGGTCATCTAGTTCGGTTAGATAGGTTAGGTAAAAAAAGCCAAAATTATTCATTATCTATAAATTAAAAGTAACAAGTTTTAATTTTAACATGGTCAAGTTCTTTTTACTAATTTAACTTAACTTCCTCTTTTCCAGTCTTGCCAATTTCTGCTAAAATATCTCTCTTTTCCATCAGGAATTTTTAAAAGAGAGAGCAACTCAAATGTTTGAAATTATACTTTATTTTGGTCAGATGAGAAACCGTATGTGTATTTAGCAAGTTTCTCTCTGGATTTAGCTCGTATGATGCTTACGATTATAAATTAATTTTTAACTATGATTTGTTTCAATAAATTGCTCATCTTCAAATCAATCGGGATTCCCCGGACTCAAAATTTGTCCGGGTTTTACCCGGACATATTTTGAAAGCCCCGTCCGGACGACCCCCAGACGCCCCCTAAACTAGGACAAATCCGGGGAAACCCGGATGGATGGTAACCCTAGCTACAACTGATAATTCATCAGTTTCATGATAGTAAAGCTACAGTTCCACTGGAGGATCATTGAGGAATATTTTGTTGCTGAATGTTTCTCCTTGTTGCCAAGGGTAGAAACTTATGGCAACATACGTAAACTACTTGTTTCCACTGAAGCAACTAAGACTGTCAATAGTTGCATATTATTTAGTAGAAATAATCAACATTTGTTGCCGAATCATAAAGAAATTTAAAGGGACATTTAGGAACATTTTAGAACATTTACAGAAACAAGCAACAGGAACAAAAATGTTCCTCCGGTGGAAACGTAGCTATATATTTATTCGTTTTCGTACTTCACTCCACACTGAATATCTGCGACACGAATGTTTACTAGTTGCATTCTCGATACGTTTCCACTGCGATAGCAACACGGATTTTTTCACAAATATTTCCTATTTTCTTTTGAAATTCACCGCTCAAAATAGAAATCGGCGACAAGTAGGAACAGTCAAAATTTGTTGCCGAAAAATAAAGAAATTTAAGGAACATTTAGAAACATTTTAGAACATTTACGGAAACACGGAACAGCAACAAACATTTTCCTTCGGTGGAATCGTAGCTTGAAGGGTGACAAGTAGAAACAGTCAACTTTTGTTGCCGAAACATAAAGAAATTTTAAGGAACATTTGGGAACATTTTCAGAAACACGCAACAGCAACAAAAATATTCCACAATGTTCCTCATTTTTCCTCCAGTGGAACTGTTGCTTTATATCCATGTTCACCTGCGTTATTTCAGAATATGATCATCCTTTCAATATTCTATTTTTACAATAAAAAATAATAAATTAATAATTTTTTCGGAGTAGTAAATATAATTTCACTTTCTATGGATGATACTCCAAATTTAGAGTTATTATTGGTTCACATGTTAAGTTTTCAAAAGGAGTAGGTATACATGGGGGGTATTTTACTCAAAGATCAGCGATCGCCCTTCAATAACAGTAATTATGATTTTACTCTGATTATACATTGCGTAGAACAGAATATTCATAAATCCTGAAGAATTACTAAAACATTTTAAAACCTATCACGATAAAGACTTTAATTTTCATTCAAGGATTTCATATACATACTAAAAATCTCAATCCTTCACTAATTAAATTTTATATTCTATAGCCAATAGTTTTAAAATCCTAAATAAAGTACCTACTAATTATACCTATATTTGTTTAGACCAGATTTTAAAGATCCGTTCTATATATTAATTACGAAAAATTCCTTCTAGTCCAGTCAATGACCATTTCCCCGTGTATTTATCCCATACAGCACCGATTTTCATGAAAAATTGGATATAGGTTCTACTTACAATCTATTTTAAAGTCTACCATGTGCCAGGGGTTGTTTTTTCCCTAGGGGTGGATACCACCCCTTCTAGGGGATGAAAAATTTTTCATTGAAGTTAAGTGCGGAAATCGATACATTGACTAATTCTAAGCAACTTTTGTACCATGAAGTTTTTTCTGAAAGTCAATACTTTTCTACATATTCGCGGATGAAATTGTCGGTTTTCAGGCAAAACAAACACGTTTTCAGATTCGTTTTCGCGAATAACTGGAAAAATATGCATTCAATAGAAAAAAAAGTAGAGAGAAAATTTATAGCTTATAAAAAACAAAGAAAATCGTGTATTTATGATGTATGCAGACCCAATACAAACGGAATTATTGTTTGTTGAAAGTTGACTGGTATTTTCAATCGCCAATTTGGAAAGTTTCTACGTACAATAACCGAAAACCAATGCATTTTTCGGGGAAAACTTATAATACTTTATTAAAGTCCCCTAAAATACCTTCATTTTTCTTTTTTATAAAAGTTCCTAGCATCAAAACTAAGCGAGTAATGAAGAGAAATATTCCTATCTTTTCGTTGAAAAAAAAAGTGAAAATCTCACTCTCTCTTCCACCCACCCCATTTGAAAAAAATCGTTGCCACTTTACAATTCACTTCATTTATGTTTTTATGATACGTTCTGAGTGTTTAAACAGTTTAACGTACTTCTTTTTGAAAAAAATTGATTTTGAAGAAAGAAAATCATTTTCGTAATTTTACCAAGCTAGTTAGTCGAGTATGTTAGGTACGCTGGCTAGTATTTGGGAGGTCTCGGGTTCAAACCCCGGGGCCGACTGGTCTGCCATGAGTTTTTTTCAGAGGTTTCCTCATGGTAATGTAAGTCACTGCTTGCAAACTTACAAGGCTAATGCTGGGCCAGTATTAATCCTCTGAACCCTACCCACACTTCCTATGTTCCATAAATATCCCGCCGCCTATCCTTAATGCACTTGTACATACAAGTATCCTCTGATCTGGCTGAAGGAGTTAATCCCAAACTCAAGCTGCCCGCTTCCCTGACACATACTTCAGGGAGGAATGAAACACGTGTGTTTCCTTTTCCTTATCTTCCTTTTTCGTAATTTTGCGAAAAATCGCCTTTTCTTCAAAATATCTCAAAAACTATTAATGATACGCAAAATTTTGTGGAGTACGAAATTGTATGTTTTTCTTATTTGAAAATTTCATCGTTTTATTTTTTCTTATAGAATAAAAATTGAGTAAGATATGGCCATTTAAAGCTTGCGTGTGTTAGCGCAGAGTACCTTTTTTGAGCCCTTTTAGCATGAACCTTTTTATTGAGTTGACTTTGGTCAGCTTGTGTAATTTCAGGAATTGATTGTTACATATTTTGTTATACTATTATTAATTTTATCGTATATCCCTTATCTATATTTAGAATTATGCTAAGAAAATATGAGTAACTCAATAATTCATGTATGATGACTTTTATAATACTTACTCCACCCTTAAGGTTAGACAAAATATCTTTTATTTTTCACTTGTATATAATTTGTCGATTTTACCTTAGATATAGTTGCTATAAATACACTCATTATGCCCTAGGGCATAATGAGCGGGCATAATGGATCATAACGCCCGCTAATTGTACGAGGAGAAATGAAGCAACTTCCATTGATTAAATACTTCATAATCCTTGTCGTATACGACTCTGGATTTTTCCGGCAATGAATTATTCGTAGCTTTGGCTGCATTTTCGATGATATTCTTGGGTAAATTCATTTTCATATCCATTATTTCTATAAGACTACACAAAGAGAGCAGCAATGACATTCACTAAATATGATGACCAGAATATTCACAAACGTCGAAATATAAACAAATGACATGCCTACTATGAGAAGGAAAATAGAAAGTATAGGAATATTGAACCGATTTTAAAATCGATTTTTCATTATAATAAACTAATTTTTTCGTGAAAAATAAAATCTTGTATGCACCACGTGCGTTGCTAGATCTTAACGCCCATCGGGCGTTAGGATGTATATAACGCACTTGGTACATAAATAACTATTATACGAGTATGACTGTGAATCATTTATGCCTGTCCGAATAGAACCGCTAAATAAAATAGTTCAGTGAAATTTTGGAAGCTTCAACTTTGGGAAGCGACTGGCAGGAAGGTGCAAAATATGTGAAAATTAATTAAGAATAATATATACGATTCAGCCTTTTAGGGCTCTTTGAAAGGAGTATTAAGTTAAAAAACCTGTCTTCTTCAACCCCAGACTCATCTGAATCCCTAAAATTGAGTTACAGGGTAAAAAAAATTGTACGTGGATTGAGCAGATTTAAAGAAAGTGCCTTTTGGCGATATGAATTTTTTTCTCTAACTGCCGCCATTTTTATGTTTTCTTTCTTGGGTTTTGCGGTTTTGCACACCTACACAGCTTCTGCGGATTGAGTTAGAGGGTTGAAAATTGTTTAGAAAATATCCCTTTGGTGTTTCATATTCTTTTCTTAATCGCTGCCATGTTAATTTAGGGTTTTCATGTGTTTTCATTCCTTTTTTAGGTTGTTTTCCCCTGCACAGACCCTCCACACTGATTAAGGGGGTCAATGTAAAAAGGAATAATGAGGGGATAATAAGTGAAGACTGCTGCGTGACTCACGTGTTAACTTTTTTCTACAATTTTCTAAATTTCTTCAACTATCAGAATATATTCTTTGTCATCTTGGAATTATCGAAATATCGTTCGTTTAATAGAATTTCACGGAGAACTGTAGAGCCCTTTTTATTCGGAAAACATGAAAAAATACTGCCATTGAAAAATATATTATTATTAAGGAATGTATAATATTTCGAAACATTTTATACACTTTAGCCTACGATTGGTAAAAATATAAAAATAAAGAAATATAAATTTATAAAATACTTTTAGCGGTTCATGGTATTGAAATATAACATAGGTCTCAACATCGCTAGTCATTCAAATTATATTATCGAATTACATGCTGTACAGCTTGAGAGTCTTCAATTCCTTTCACTTGCTTCTTTCCGAAGGCCTCCCCTATTTTTTCTTCATTTTTCCGTTTGCAGCGAACCTCTTCAGCAGCTTCAACTAACTTCTTGTATTTATCTGATACTTTAGTCTTTCCAATTTTATTCTTTTCTTTAACTCCTTTTTTTTCGACGTGTAATTTGTAGTTATCATCTAATGCATCTCTTTTCTTCAACTTGGTTTCGAGTTCTTCCTCATCGGCTTTTGTGTGAGCTAGGTTATGCGAGCCAACTTTTTCGGGAGAAACTTGTTCCTTTTCAAGATCGGCATTCTCCAGGTCTCTCTCCATTAGGTCTAAAGTATTTGAGGATCCTTCAAATTTCACTGGATTTTGAAAAGCTATGTTTTTTTCTTCATTCATTGTGTTCATTGATGGATGCTCATTTTCCTTCATGAAGTTGTCGTGTCCTATCAATGAATTTTTCGATTTTGTATGTTCTTCCCCAATTTTTTTCAGCATGTTCAAATGATTAGCTATATAACTCTGAACTGGAGCTGCTTTATTCTTAGATTCGTCATCGAGCTGATTGAAGCGATTCATTAGATTCACCAAATTGTCCTCAAGCTGATTTATGCAGTGTACGTTGAGTTTGTTTTGAGGATAAGACGCTCTGAAGAGGAAAGTATCTTCGTGGTATTTATCATTACATCTTTGCTTTCTTCTATGCTTCGGAGGTCTAACAATATGTTTCAAAAAAGTTTTAAGATGACCAGGAAGATGCTCACATAGCTTTTCCTGGATTTGTTTTTTTACCAATTTGTTTAGAACGCAAGAAACTGATCGTAAAAGGGTTTTAGTTTCATCGTGTTCTTCTTGTTCTTTACAACTACCATCCTTTGTATGATGTTGCTGATTCTGTTAAAAAAATTGGAACTTGTTAAAAGCTCAGAACATATTTGTTTAAGAAAGAAAACAAGCTTGTTTCAGCTGATATTCCCTGCCAATTTGAATAAAACGGCGGCCAATTGCCATCACAGAACTGTCATACCAAAATATGTCTAGAATTTTTTCTTATTTGGAATACATTATAAGAAAGCCATACCGAAATATGTTAACATACCGCACCCATACAGAAATATATCTTGGAACTTATTTGAATCCAGAATACATCAGACAGTACTACAGTAATATGTTAATACAATACAGCCATACAGAACTATGTGTTAGGACTTATTTCAATTTGAGATACATCGCAATATTATCTCACAGAAATATGTCAACACAAGACTGCCATACATAAATATACATTCGAACTTATTTTAATCTGATGAATGCCATAATACTGAGATATCGAAATATTTTTACACAACGCAGTAATACACAAAAATATTCTAAAAGTTATTTCCAATCTGGAATACAGCACAAGAATGCTATACAGATATATGTCAACATAAGACTGCCATACAGAAATATGTTAACACAATACAATCATAGAGAAATATGTCTTAGAACTTATTTCAATCTGGAATCTACCACAAGACAGCCAAACAGAAATATTTCAAGAGAAGATTGCCATACAGAATTATGTTGACACAACACATAAAGAAATATGTCTTAGAACTTATTTGAATCCGGAATGCACCACAAGACTGCTAAACACAACCATAGTCATGTCTTAGAACTCAATCAGAAATGTACCACAGGATTGCCAAATAGAAATATGTCAACATAAGACTGCCATACACAAATATTTCTCGATCTAGTATACTGTAACAAATCCACATACAGGTACCACAAATAATTTCATAATAATTATTATTTTAATATCTAATCTGTCGTATCTTCAAGTATTTGGGTCATTCAATTTCATTATAAAAAATGAGCCTTTTACATTGTTTCTACTTACCGATTCAGCTTCATATATCTTCTTTTTATTGAGAGCATTTCCTATTTTAATTTTAAGATTAGGATTCTTGTTCACTTTTTCTATTACTGTGTCAATAATTTCCTTCGCAAAATGTAAATCTTGAAGTTCGATTCTATTTGTTTTTTTAACATGTTTCGCTTGTTCCTGAAAAACAAAACTCTATTTTAGAAGGAACTGGACGATATCCTGGCAATCTTACTGATTTCAATTCATCATGGTGCGTTTCTTCATTTAGGAAACTTCTGCTTTTACGATCAACGTGCATGCTGGGATATATATCTTCCTCTTCGAATTGATCATTTTCATTTATATAGTATGGTATTGAAGATTCCGTTTGCAGACCTTCTTCATTATTCCTTACTTGCTTTGTTCTCTCTTTCTTTTCATTATTTTGTTGTGGCATTTTTCTATTCAACGGTTTTCTTGGTACACCGTGTGGTCTTCTTACTCTCCTTATTACAGGCGCTATATTTTCACTGATGGAATTTTGAGAGTTTTTTAAATAAGTTAATTCTCTTTTACTTCTGGGAAACATCATGTTATTCATAGAATACCGTCCATTCAAGAATTTTGATTTCAAAAATTCATTGACTCGTCTCGCTTTTTCTGCCAAGTTATCGTTCTGGGTATAAGTGTGCTGTTGGGGACAGGGTAGTGGAGATCCTGAACAAGGAGGAAGGGGTTCGGAGGGTTTCGGACATTTACGTTTCTCTTTTCTATTCTTGTCTACACTCAAATCAGAGGATGAAATATATGGTGAAGTGGGTGACATAATTGATGGATTCTGGTAATAAGTAGCAGGTCTAAAGTAATGAAGCTTTCCATAATGCTGACCTTGGAAAGCATATGGGTAATTTGGATTGATATTTTCGAAACTATATGGTAAACCATTAAGTCTTCTGGAAAGACTTCGCTTATTATTTTTGGTTTCCTGATTTAGATAGCCCTGACAATTATTATCTTCCGCGTTCGGATTACCCGAGGGACTTTCATGGAGATTAATTGAATCTGGTTGCGATGAAAATATTTGTTTTAATGGTATAGATGGACGACAAGCTAAATAACTTTCTTTACTTGGGAAATTCTCTCTGGCAGAATATGACTGTGGTTGCGCAAAACCATCTCCAGCGCTGGGTGAAATTTCAGGATCGATCCATGGCACGCCGTTATGAGATTGATGATTTACCTCATCTGCCTCACTCACAACATGGGCAGAATGCACCGAATGGGGATGCAGATTGGACGATGAACTCAAATGGGGACACGGTAGAAAATATCCAAAAACACAAGGACAATTATCGGAAGATGATGAGTATGGTATTTGCATGTCGGGCAGTTGAACATCTAGAATATCGCCTCTCTTTGTTAGAGAAGGGCATATTGGTATTTTTCCAATTTCACTAGAGATGTGAGGATAAGGACAGGCACGAGGAATCGCATATTCTCTATAGTTGGAATCTAGCGAATATGGATATAACTGATGATATCTAGGATAAGGGAATATGTTAATATTATGATTCAAACTACCATCGTAAGGAGAATAAGGTTCTTCATTAATTTCATCTGATTTTATTGTTTCCGGAAAACTAAATACTTTATAGACATCATTTGGTACAAACATATTTTCACGAGGATATTGACGAAGTTCGATTCGTGGAATATTTGAGGTGAATTGTTCTGAGGAAGGACGGGAAAATTCTCCGTTTGAGACCAAATCGTTATTATCTTTCGTAATTGTACCGCTTCCTGCATTCCTTGCTTTTACTAAACCCAAATGTACATCAAATGAATCTTGTATTCGTGGATTTTGTTCTTTTTGACCCAATTTTTCTTGTTCCTTTGACATACCGCATGGGCAAGGGCAAGGACAAGGACTTGGACATGGGCAAGGCTCACAAGGGGGAGGAGGACACGGATCAGGATTTGGGCAAGGGCAAGGGTCACAAGCACATGGAGAATTAGTATTTACATTGGAATTTAACGATCGTTCCTTAACAGGAGAATAGGTTTCTTCATGATCATTTGATGCAGTAAATGTTGGATATGTATTACAAGTTGTAGGATAAGGACAGGGATTACATGGAGGTGAAGTTTCCCAAGGACATGGATTAGAGTCACAAGGATCACATGGACAAGAAGTTGATTCGAAGGTACCAGACAAAGGATTGAAATGCCACCGACAAGCATGGCCCTTACAGCTCCTAGTCGAAGAATCGGTGGGATTTGCGCAAGGAGCTTGTGAAGATGGATTATCAGGACAATAATATGGGCCAGCACTACGCAAAGGCTCAAAATTGGATTTCGATGTTAATCCTATTGAGGGATCGAGCAATTCCTCATGTTCATAACTCAGAGGTGCCTGCTCAGCTTGTTTCGGCTGCCTGTCAATCCTATTGCTGTATTCATAATTTGCGCCGTAAGATCGTCCATCGCGTATCACCTTATCTATCTCATCATTATTACTGCTGAAGAGCTTATTTTTAAGTTTTGTGAGCTTTTCTTTAAACGAATGTTGATCATCTTCTTCTAATTTAGAATTCTTTTCTATGTGTTTTTGAACTTGAACTTCCTTCAATTCAGGAGAGTTACTGTTCCCATTCGGCTCTTCTTCAAATTCGTAGTTATCCTCGAAGTTTTTTCCTGGGGCATCAACTTTGTTATATTTTTTCAGTTTAGAATGTTTTTTGATTGGTTGTCCTTCAGATAAATCCGGTTCCTCTCCATAGTCAGACTCGGTCCTTTTGTTTATAATTTTCTTGGGTCCATTCGATTGATCTTCTTTAATTAGACTCTTGTGTTCATCTTTGGAATCATCTGAATTAGTCATAAGTTTCCTACTATTAAATGTACGCCAACTCTCCTTTTTTGGAGAGAGTGAATTACGTTGATTACTTAAATTGTCTTGATCTCTATTTCCTACGTTCGTAGGATCAAAATGAACGCAAGCTAAAAATTTTCCTTGATAAAAGGAATTCGGCGGAACAAAGGGAACGAAATGAAAATATCTAGGTCTAAAAAATATTCGATTTGACGATGGTCCAATACTCCTTTGGTATAATCTATCTTTTATTTTCCTATTTTCAGCGCTTGTCTCTTTGAATCTTGGATCCTTGAAATATTCTGAGTACTGATTGTAATAGTTCATATCTGTTGACATTAAAGGAACCTTATAACTTTGGTCATCTTTATTATTAGTCTGATATGATCTTTTTGTTAGTTTACTGTATTGAGAAAGATCTGGTTTTACTTTCGATGAAATTTTTTCTCCTTTTTTAAAAGTATGATTCTTTTTGTTTGAGTTTTTCATCATATCACCTTGCCCATAACTTCTGTTTGATTTAATATTTGCATTATTTTCCGCTACAGGTGTAAATTTATTTTGCATACGGGTGAGTTTTTTACGTTTTCTTACGTTACGATATTTTCTAGCTCGTTTCATACGACCATTTTTAGTTATAGTTGTTTTAGGACTAGTATAATACTTTATTGGAAGGTCCGAAACAGCTGTTGTGACTGTTGTAGGATCTGTACTTGAAGATTCTGCAGAAGTGTGAATATTTTTCATAGAACTTTTTGAGAGATTTTCAGTATTACCATTTGTTGACTTGCGAGATGACCTTTCACCGATGTACTGTTCTTCATTTTCCAATAATTTGGTTTTTACTATAGTTTCAGTGCTGAAATCTAAATCTTCAGCATAGTCGTCTTCGTTGTTCAAACCTAAGAATTCTTCGATATTTCGCTTTTTTCTAGAAGTTTCGTGTAATGATTCGTTTGTAGACTGCAAACGCCTCAACTGATAAAATTCGTTATTTGCCGGATAGTTAACAATATCCCTCTGGTCGTCCTCTATATTGAAAGTTTGCAATTGCGGTCTGTAATTCTCTTCGTATGGTGATCTGTATTCAACTTTATAAAATTTTTCTTCTGGTTCGTAGGAATATGAAGGATAGCTTCGTTGGGAATAATCGTAGTTATTATAAGAATGTGGACGAATATTATGGGGTCTTTCGGGTCTGTAATTTTTGTTCATTCTATCCATTGTAGGGCCCCTAAATATCGGTTGATTCCCTTTTGCCTCATTCGCATTTTGAGTATCAGGTTCCATGGTTGGAATTTCATCACTTTCATCCTTTTCACAATTATAATCATCTGTACTGGTACCATCGTCATAATTTTTATCATTTTTGTCTTTGTCTATTTCTGGTCTAAACCCATTTTGCCCTCGTGAAACAGGAGGAATATCGAACGTTCTAGTTGACCCTGTCGGTAAATTATTCTCAGGAGAAATTTCTTTTTGCTTGTCCATCGACGTATAATCCTTAACCATCTTTCCATCGTCCAAAATTTTAATATTGTAATTCTTCTTCTTTTCATCATTAGGAAGTCCAGATCTGTCTAAGTTCTCACTATGAGGTTGTTCTTCTAATTTGTGGGGGTTAGCAACAGGGAATCCAACCCCTGGACCATTTTGGGTAGTTTGAAGATTAGGGCTATCTGTTTTCTCAGGGGTTGCTTTAGAGGTCATAGGTATTTCTTCTTGAATTGGTACCGTTGCTTTAACTACTTCGGTGATTACAGCCGTAAGAGTTCCGCTAATATCATTCGGCGTTGATCCAGATTTGAAACCTTTATTCGCCAGATTAAATTTTCCATCTAAAACTAAAACAGAATGAAATTAATTACGTTGAATGTATTACATTGAAAACACTCAAGTAATGATTTGAATGTTTTCTTCATCAAGAATTTCCGTCGAAAGAAAATGAATAAGAAGAAGATCATCATCACTTGTTTCTGTGAAATTAAAACTGAGGTAAATTGATTAAAAAAATGGCAGATAGTGCAATACAAAATTCGAAAGATTTATGGTTTTTGTGCATATCCAGTGTCAAAAGATGTGATCTGACATTACAGCTGGCGTACTCTGGCGGCCAGATGGATGAAGTTTTTATTTCCAACGTCAACATATGCAATTGCATGTTGGAGTTGCTGATTTCTTACAAAGTACGGCCCAGAAGAGGAAAAATTGAAAGTGCAAATTTTGCAAAACGTAGAATCAGCAAGTCTAGAAAGTGCTGTTGCGTGAAAAGTTGTAATTAAAAAAAAATGTTAGCTTTTGTCGATTTCCGAAGAGAAACAAACATTTTGTAGAGAGAGAAAATCATTTTAGAGAAAATAGAAAGATTCATTTATGGAAGGTATGGAAAATCAATCTGAAGAAGAATCATACAAATCCCAGAATGATCGTGCGTTCTTTGCATTTTGCAAAAAAAATTACATTCGTCCAGGTTATGAGTGGAATTCAGGTTGATTTTCTTTATTGAAGAAAATTCAAGATACTGCAGTCAAAAGGAGATTTTATAGAAAATTGCCATTCCTATATGTTAGATTCCAAAAGCTTATGATAAGGAAATGAATTTGAAGGCAGACCGAGCACGTTCAGAAATAATTAATCGAGGCTTTAAATCTTATACTGAATACTCAATGTACCGAAAAATATCGTCCATCAAACCATCCCGTATTGTTTGATGGACGATATTTTCATACCACGATGTTTTTACAGAAAGAGATCAATCTCAATTTCATAAAGAAATTTTTGCGGAGGAAGTCTTAAGGATTGAAAGTGACATTACAATGTGCTCGCACTTTGCATTGAGACCAGCAGCACATGAACAAGTTCAGAATGAAATTTCCCCTCGCTCTGTAAACTCTCTATCAATTTCATGAGGTTTTTCTCTGAATAGAATAATAGTAAGAGCAGTTAAGTAGACGATACCAGGCCTGGACTTCTCTTCATTTTTTCCAAATTGTATGATGAACTTGCATCTTTCCAAACTATCATATTATCTGTATTTTCTCTGTAGTAGGTTTCCACTTGCATATCGCTTCAATCTTTCAGATGAAACTAACATTGTTATGAAAAACTCAAAAAACTTTCAAATCTCTTATTTAACGTTCAAAGTTGGTTTTGGAGCGCCATGTTTCGATGTTAAAGTAGGGGAGCCCAAGCGGGGATTTACTCAAGCGCGGCAGAATAATATATTGGGAAAAACCTTGCACCCTGTTAAGTTTCCCCTCCATACATGAACCCTTAATATGGGGGCGTTCGTCTAGGGCAACCGATCAGATTAGTAAAAAAAAATCGATCGTTCGAAAAACTCGAGCGCGTTAGATCGAGGCAAGGTGAGTTAATTATATGCAGAAGAGTATACTTTTCACTAATCTGACGATTTGCACGTGGTTTGAGGAAACCAGAGACTCACAAAGTTGCGAAAAGAAAACGTCACCTTGACATTCTCGAGCACGTTTAAATTTTTATTTTCATTTTGAAAGAAATGTCAAGATTTTTTTTTGCATTTTCGAATATCGCTGACGAGTTTTGGTCTCGTACGGTCACCCCTACCATGCAAACCGGCAGATCAACTTACTTTCGTTATCAGAGACGATGTGGGGTGTATAAATTATTAATATCTGACGCTCTCGAGTATTTCTATATAACGATTTTTTTTATATTTTTGAAAACCTGCTTACGTTTTCCACCCCAGTGAAATGGCATACATCATATAACCTTTCTTTCGTTTTAGCATCTTATCTTCACAATCCAACAGATCCCCACGACGCTCGAGTAAATCCCCATTTAGCATCTCGGGCTCCCCTACTACTAAGCTCCGCCTCTATGTCAGATCCAAATAGCGCCATTTGGAATTTCAAACCAGATATCTAGATCTAAATAACAAGTTACAATGTAAGTTGATGTGCCTTCAAATTAAAAATCGACCTGTTTCTCAAATTTTTTCAAAACTTTATATTAAACGACATATTCAGGTGGAACATTTGATCAGGAACAGCTGTATGTACCAGATAAGATTTACTTCGCAGTAACTTCGATTGCGATAAATACATATTTCACTACTTCAATTCTACAAGTTCCGTATCGAGTTAGCGGAAAAAACTCTTATCGAAAGCGAAGAACCTGTTGTTTCTAACCTTGTACTCTGATGTTGCCCTTGGAGCTTTTTGGCTCCACTTGGACGTCGTCTACTAGTTGCCGTCTGAACCGTATGCCGTTATCCTGCTCAAAATTTTTGTACTCATGATCGGCATGACCCCTGTAAATATGTGGATAAATATCGTTTGATGGACGATCGTCTTTGTGGTGATGCGACATCTGGCTGTTAACTTCTTGGTGATTTTCCTGAAAAAGGTAAATATTTTTTATCGATTGATCGAGTAACAAACCTTTCAGTCTTTATTTAACATACTACATAAAGTGAACAAGGGAAATTCTACAATAATTTGAAAAACTTTATCGCAGCGAGCTGCATTAGACAGGCAGGTTTTCATAACGTATGTAGTTTGAAAAAACTATTCATTCAATTATGACTTTTGTTCCAAATCCAAAACAAAATTGCGCCTTCTATAGGGTAAACAATATTTATTTCCTCTCCGGGGGGTCAACTCTCCAACCAATTCGTACAAAAACCAATCGCATCCAAGATGTCATACGAAAACACGTACTTACAAACTTTTAACACTATTGCTACAAAATTGCGCCCTTTATTATGTAAATAATATTTATTTCCTTCTTCGGGGGGGTCAACCCACAACCAATTCATATCGAAATGAATACCATCCAAGATATCATACGAAACTACCTACCCACAAAGTTTAAACCCTATGGTCCCAAAATTGCGCCTTCTATCGTCTAAACAAAATTTATTTCCTCCCCTGGGGGTCAACCCCCAACCAATTGGTACCAAAACCAATCCCATCCAATATATCATACGAAAATACCTCCTCACAAATTTTCAATCCTATTGCTCCGAAATTACACACTTTATCATATAAACAAGATATATTTCTTTCCTCAGGGGGTCAACCAATTCGAACCAAAACCAATTCCATGCAAGATATTTTCGAAAATACCTACTTACAAACTTTCAACCCTATTACTCCAAAATTGCGACCTTTATCGTGTAATCAAGATTTATTTTTCCCCCAGGGGGTCAACACCCTAACCATTTCAAACCAAAAACAATCCCATCCAAGATATCATACAAAACTACCAATTTACAAACTTTCGACCACCTATTGCTTCAAAATAGCGCCCTTTAACGTGCAAACAAATGTAAAATACACAAATATTTACACAAATACACATATCTATATATATATATATATATATATATATATATATATATATATATATATATATATATATATATAAAAAAAATGTATTTGAATATTTTAAGGTTGCAGTCAGAATAATTGTTGGGCTAGGTTAAAGAATACTCTTTGTCATATGGTCGAGCTTTCGGAAATGTTTATTTCCTTTATCAAGACATCTATAATAAAAGAACAGATTTAGATTTACAACAGCGTTCACAAAAAGTTAAAGATTCAGTCACAAGTTCAATTCTACAATTTTACTTGTAGTCTAGACAAAAACTGCTTTCTAGGACTACAAGTAAAATTGTAGAATTGAACTTGTGACTGAATTTTTAAAATTAGAACAAAATTCAGCCCATTTGTTAGCCATTTAGAAGCAGTAACATTAGCTCATTGAACTATTAAAAAAAGTGTGTTGCAGTTATTATTTAGTAGTAAAAAAAAAAAAAAAAAATTGTTAAAAAAACTTTTCAAAATTTTCACACCATACTCTTTCGGTTAAATAATTTTAGTTTTCTTTGAATTTTATTTGGACCGTGTCCCGTTTTATGTTGATATATCGACTATTGTCAATTATTGTAAGAAGATCACCTTATTGTTCTGTGGTTTAGTTTCCGCGTTCTCAGGGTTGACGTCGACCATTTTGTTAGTCTGGTTTCCTGTAGATAGCAAGATGGGAAAGTACGGATTATTGAAAATTAGATTTTTATTCTTTTAATGGAGTTTTACTTATGTGACGAAGTTGTACCCATCAGCTCGTTCTGTTCTTCGTTTTATACGTGCTTTTTCAAAATTTATATAACCTCAACGTTAGTAAGTAATCTTTAACTTTTTGTGAACGCTGTTGTAAATCTAAATCTGTTCTTTTATTATAGATGTCTTGATAAAGGAAATAAACATTTCCGAAAGCTCGACCATATGACAAAGAGTATTCTTTAACCTAGCCCAACAATTATTCTGACTGCAACCTCAAAATATTCAAATACATTTTTTCCTCAACTAGCCAGTCAAGACTACCCATCTATATATATATATATATATATATATATATATATATATATATATATATATATATATATATATATAATATATTTATATATATATATATATATATATTAATATATATATATATATATATATATATATATATATATATATATATATATAATTGAGTTTTTGGTGCCAAGTATCATAAAAAGTCATTTAACGAAAAACTATATTGGTCCTAGGTCCAACTTTGCTAATCGCACCCATTTTAATGAGCATGTTTTCAAAGTGAAAACTTGCTAAAAATTATCAAACAACTTTCAAAGGAAGCTGGTTCTTTCGACTTAAAATCTGCATACAGCTTTTTCGATCTTATTAGATCTCATGAGTGCAGCTTATTTGACTCGGAGTGAATCAACAAATTTCTAATTGGTCCCCAATAAAAATCGTGGTCGGAAACTCTTTCTGGATAACAACCCATAGCGCCCTTCACCAAGGATATTGGAAACCAACAATTCACCTCTCAGATCGACAATGCAGAAATCCGTCGGGAAAATAGATAACTTCGGTAACATGAAATGTCTACTCTGTAACTGTGGTGTAGTGGTTTCAAAGCACGCTAACATAGCGTTTTCAAAAACTCTGGACATACTCACGAGAGTGAAGATTTCTACAATTCACTGTTGGAATGTGAATGTAGAATTCACGTCGCGGAATACATATAACCAGGTCACTTGGAAAGTTGTTTGATAATTTTTTTAATCATTGAAGAATTTTCCTTGTTCATTGTGTGTAGTACCTATATTAAATTGACCATGGTGAACTTGTATATTTTTCATGATTTGACTTTATTTAACATCTTATTTGAGTGTATAATACGTCATATATTTTTGGAGTTATTGAAAATTTAGAAACTATTTTTACTTTGTATTTATTGAACATTAATTTTGACAAAACAAACTCTAATGTCTAAAGTAACAGAATATATGTTTTTGACCACATAGAAATGCCACCATCAATTAATAAACTCACAGTATTGAATGTTTTCCTGTTTGCCTCCAAGTTTTCCTCATCATAGATGTATTCGTCTATGTCTTCATTCATTTGACCCCCTGTTAAGAAATCGTCATCTTCGTTCAATTCGGCAGCAGCATTTTGTATTTGTTTGAAAGATTTTTTCATTTTCATTACATCTTGGAGGAAATTATTCAGCTCATAACTGTTTTCCGCGCTGGGGTGTATATTCTGAAATGAATGAGAGATTTTTGGCTGATTTTTTTCATCTCTCAATAGCAGATTTTCGTGAGGTAACTATTGATATAAGGGGCCGCTCAATGATCGTAAATATATATATGTATATATATATATATATATATATATAATTATATATAAATATATATATATATATATATATATATATCTATATATATATATATATATATATATATATATATATATATATATATATATATATATATATATATATATATATATATATATATATATATGTATATATATATATGGTGAGATGAACTTAGTGTATTCACTCCGACCACGAAGAGCTACCTAAAATGGCAACTATAATGACCTATTCTCAGACCGACTATTGTTATTTTCGATTGCCATCTTCCAACCCTATTGTGGATCTGTGGATAAAATTAAAAGAAAAGAAAATAGCGATGGAATTTTTATTCTGAGTCATGACAAAATAAAATTATAGAGTAGTTGGGAAGTATTGAACAATTACTAGTGAAATTTCAAAATTTTTTAAGAATTGCAGGTGTAATTAAAAAAATATATCATAGAATAAGGTAAAGAATTCCTAGTATTAGTTCAATATTGCCAAAACACTTGAAAAAATGCAATAAAAAATACAGATCCGTATTTGAAAAAGAGTAGTTAAGGATGACCCAATGAGTACGATACCCTGTATATACATGTCATTCAGATATTTGGAAATGTCACAAAAAGTTGCTATGGAGAAGTGGCAAAATTTGAAAAGAAATTATATATTTTTTTCAATTACAGCTGCAATTTAAAAACAAAATGTTGAAATTTTACTGTTAATAGTTCAATATTTCCAAAACACTCTGTAATTCAGATGAAAATACTACGACAATATGAAACATGACTCTTGGCATTCAAAAAAATGGAATTAAAAATACAGTCCGTATTTGAAAATTCAAAGTTGAGGGTGGCCCAATTCATACGATATATATATATATATATATATATATCTATATATATATATATATTATATATATTAATATATATATATAATATATTTTATATGGGGGTGGGGGGGGGGGGGGGTGGGGGGGGGGGGGGGTGGGGGGGGGGGGGGGTGGGGGGGGGGGGGGGTGGGGGGGGGGGGGGGTGGGGGGGGGGGGGGTTTTTTTGCGAAAAAATGCGAAAAGTCACCGCGCGTTGAGCGCGGGTCTGCCGAGCAATTGCTGGAAAAACGTTAAAATCTGGGTGAAAATAATGTGTTCTGATAGTGCAGTCGTGGGTGCGAACATTTCAGGCCACTTGGATGTTTCCGGAAGTGGATTTTGGCGGACATTCGCTCACGAAGCAATATTGTACCACGAAAAATAATGAGAGGTATGAAAAAAATTTTTTAATAACCGAAGAGAAAATTCATCTCAGTTGAACATAATTAGTCCTTTTATATTTTAACTACATTACGGACGATCTCTTCTTTACAAAATGTTTTGGTAGAGCTTAAATGTAATAAATTTTGAAAAAAGCAGTGATATATAAACGGACAGAAATCAGACATTAAAAGCAATAAAAAAAATTCTATAATAATCGATATAATCTTGACCATTGTATTTTTTTAAATGCGGGGTATAAGATAGAATTTGCTTAACTTAATGTCCACAATAAAGTAAATTAAGAAAAAAAACAAGTCGCAATATTCTAAATCATTCAAATGAGTTTCAATATCACGTTTGCTAATTTCTATTTCTACAAAGGTATTTTGATCAAAATAATAAAATGAATTTGTTAAACAAGCCCATGTCATTTTTACAGTACATTGCAAAAAAGTGACTATCATCCATTACATGTGGTGAACTGCAGTCAGTTTTAAATTATTTCTACTCAATCCAAGGTCAACTCATTCTCAGAGGCCCCAAAAAATTTTCCACTTCCAACATTCAAGTAGCCCTGGAAATGTTTGGCACCACGACTGCACATGTCGGAACCACTTATTTCCACTTGAATTGAACTCTTTTTTCCAGCATGCTCGGTCCGACCGCCGCTCACGGGCGGTGACTTTTTCCGGCAATTTTCGCAAAACATCTGGTGTTAATTCGCAGAGCCTTTAATGAGCCTTAAATGTCTGGGCAATTTAAATTGCTATTTCATCGTTTTAGTCACTCTGTAGCTCGTGTTCTGCTGGCTTAAGTTAAAGCCAGCAGAACAGTCATTTTCGCGAAAATTCGCAGAGCCTAAAATTTTTTCTCCGGGCATTTAATTAGCCTTTAATGAGCCTTTAATGTTCCATGTATCGATTTACGATTCTGCTGACTTTGCTCTTCCAGCTTAATAGACGTAAAGTATATACGAGCACTACTTCATCCCATACATATTATTCCTGAGAAAATAAGTAACGTCTGGCGGCTCTGGGATCTTGCTCTAGTAGTAGTAATGAATAGTGATAAAAAACAAAGTACATTGTTTCTCATTCATATTTAATATATTTTAAGAATTTGATACTGTGTTTTCGAAACAATTGTCATTTTATGTGAATATAGTGGCAATAGAGTTTTAATAAACGTGTTCTTATTTCTTAATGATATTCTCCCTAATTCATTCAATAATCTGTCGCGTCTCATGATAAATAAAACGTGAGAGCGGATAAAGAGGAGTCGTACTGAAATCCCGATTCGGGGATTAACCTTTTTCCCGTCCATCGCTCCCCGGGAACGACAGAAACATCTGTCGCGCGACACGCAAAATATTAATATTATTGTAACGCTGACGCCCAGTTATAAATACGACCCATAAAAGGACGAGAAAGGCGGACGCTTTTTATTTTCCTATTAGCCGAGTATGAATTATCGTTTTACTTAAAGTTGCGCGTTTAATAATTGATAAGATTACGCGGGGTATGGAAAGACCGAGGCTTTCCCCTTTTTCGTTCGCCTAACTGTTGCATCGTAAACAAACAGATATACAGTGATGCAGGAGATCGGTTAATGCAAGTTCATTTAAAATTTAGCAGTAAAAATTGTACGCCATCGTAATCAATTCAGTTCAAAGTATTTCTTCGTTTCGGTTCAACTTAAGCGATTGTTTTTTTTTATGAGTATTGAAAGAGTCAACTTTCTGGGAGTTTTATGCAGATTTCGAAAGTATCTAGTAGTCGAATGTAGATAAATTTCATGAATACGAAAAACGCGTGAGCAGCAGAGATCTTTAATTATGGTCGTATTCTCCACTTATTTTTGTTCTTTTTAACATACACATTCTAGAAGCCGTTAGTCAATTTGGAGGAGGAATGGATGTGAGCGAAACTTTCAAATTCACGGAAACTTAGAATCTCTACATTCAAATGTCGGCAATTTAGTTTTCTATCATCAACTAAACCAACGTATTGAAGCTGTAAATAGGAGCAAGCCACAAAACGCGAGGATAAACAATGAATCTTCAAATAAAAACGGCCATAGTTACAGAAAAAAAGTTCATACTGCAAAAAAAGCACTTTCTCAACATAAATTTAAGAATAACTTTTTGAAGAAATAAAAAAATAACTTTTCACAGGTTGAAATGAAAATCTATTGAGTAAACGCGTTTCGTAATAACATTGACTTCATTTCGTATTAAATTATGGTATTACAAAACAATCTATTTATACGAAAAATTGAACATAACAGAGGGGCTCCTAGAGAAACTAAATAACACTAAGCAATTCGTTCAGAGTTATTGGTAGGTACATTGAACAGATTAAGGAGAGGAGAAGGGTTTACTTCAATCTGGTCGTTAACTAGGTTTCCGGAATTTTTATATTTGTTGATGTATAGAGATTCCCAAGAGCTAGTTTTGTAGAGACTATTTTCTAACTGTAATATTTTACAATTGTGAATAAAGGTATGGTTTTCTTGAATAAGATGGCACGCATAATTAGTCAGTTTTTTGCTTAATATAGCTATGGTGGTGTTCGTGTATTCGAGTTTTGAAATTTCTAATTGTACGTCCTATATAAAATTTTTCATAGGACGTACAATTAGAAATTTCAAAACTCGAATACACGAACACCAACATAGCTATATTAAGCAAAAAACTGACTCTAATTATGAGTGCCATCTTATTCAAGCAAACCATACCTTTATTCACAATTATAAAATATTACAGTTAGAAAATAGTCTCTACAAAACTAGCTGTTGGGAATCTCTATACATCAATAAATATAAAAATTCCGGAAACCTAGTTAACGACCAGATTGAAGTAAACCCTTCTCCTCTCCTTAATCTGTTCAATGTACCTACCAATAACTCTGAATGAATTGCTTATTGTTATTTAGTTTCTCTAGGAACCCCTCTGTTATGTTCAATTTTTCGTATGAAAAGATTATTTTGTAATACCATAATTTAGTACGAGATGAAGTCAATGTTTTGACGAAACGCGTTTACTCAATAGATTTTTATTTAAACCTGTGAAAAGTTATTTTTTATTTCTTCATAAAGTTATGATTATGAACTATATGTTCATAAATGCCAATTCAATTCAATCAATTTAATATTAGTTTTTTAGCTTTATACATCTTGCAAACAGACCTGGTAAGCTTAATTTCGGATATATTGTCTACAATTTTCACATATTTTGACAGCGATTATTTAGAGATGCCAACATTTTCACTGAATTTGACTCAATTTTGTCTGAAGAGTGCCGCTATATATTGTTTATACCTATGTATATATATATATATATATATATATATATATATATATATATATATAAATGTATGTATATTTATTGTGAGTGAAAAATCAATAAATGCCTCTTATTTCATGCGTATGAACCCCTCTATCTGTTATTAGCTATATATACTGTGACCTTCATCCACCACTACAAGATATTTTCGCGTTAACCAACTTCCTCATATTGAGAAAAATATCAAATCGACTTTCATACGAGTTCTCCAAGAATTTATGAGCTCCACGGCTTCCTCCTTGACTTATGTGGCATTTTGAAGTTATTTATGGCAGCCGAGATGCACATCCAGTATTTTACAACTTGTAGATTCCCCCCTCAAAGTTTGACTGGTGTATGTGAATGAAAGAACTGGAAGAATGTAATGCTGAAAGTACTCACCTCGAGAATATCTTTCATTTGTTGCGAGACATTCCACACTGTACATAAAACCAACAATTCTTTTAGGCTGAACCATCTCATAACACTGAAAGCAATATTCAAATTTGAGATTAATCAATTTATACTTTCAACTGATTCTTCCGACCGTTGATACTTAATAGTTGATTGAATTAAACAATGTTTGAATTGTTTTATGTAATATACAAATAAACGAATCTCACACATAAGTTCTTTACGTTACTTACGAAAATTAAAAACTTCGGGGAAAACTCGGAGCATTTTTTCTATGGGATTTTTATATAAAATCATGACTATAACTAACGATTCGAACTAAAAAAATGCGGCATTCTTTTTATATATATATATATGTTTCTTATGAGAAATTTTCAGTTACAAAGGAAAGCAGCAAAATTCGAACCAAAATAGTTATTTATGTACCAAGTGCGTTATATAGATCTCAACGCCCGGAGGGTAACATTCGGTCCATGGGGCGTTACGATCTAGTAACGCACGTGGTAAATACAAGATTTTATTTTTGACGAAAAAATTATTTTATTATAATGAAAAATCGATTTTAAAATCGGTTCATTGCTCCTATACTTTCCATTTTCCTTCTCATAGAAGGCATGTCATTCGTTGATATTTTGACGTTTGTGAATATTTTTGTCATCAT
Source organism: Cynegetis impunctata (assembly GCA_030704885.1). NCBI lineage: Eukaryota > Metazoa > Arthropoda > Insecta > Coleoptera > Coccinellidae > Cynegetis > Cynegetis impunctata. The sequence continues at coordinate 1,205,873 of JARQZK010002176.1, read as the reverse complement.
ATTTAGTGAATGTCATTGCTGCTTCCTTTGTTTAGTCTTATAGAAATAATGGAAACGAAAATGAATTTACCCAAGAATATCATAGAAAATGCAGCCAAAGCTGCGAATAATTCATTGCCGGAGAAATCCAGAGTCGTACAGTAAATAGAGACACAAAAATGGCATTTACTGAAAAAAAATACTTTGGCTGAAATTTTGAGGGGGTGTTCGGGGGCATGTCCTGAGTCTAAAACTGAGTTTTCGTATTCAAGGGGGTGGGGGAAGATATAACCCCCGGTCTATGGGGGTGAGTTCGTTTTAATTCTATATCTCCGTTGCTGTTGCCCGTACAGTCAAGTCCAAGAGATCATATTTGTAGGAAATCGAATTATCTATCCTACGATAATAAAATTGAGATCATAGGTCAATTAGGTCAATTACAATTGCCGGTCAAAGGTCAAAAGTGAAGGGTAGTTTTTCATTTTTCGCGAATACCGTGAAACCGGTAAGTTTTTTCGCATACTGCTTGGATACCATTTCAAAGTACTTGAAGTTACCCACAAAATGAAAGCTCGTCGAAGCACCTGCTTCTACGATGAATGAAGAGCTTTTTCCAATCGCAACTCCAACGATCAAAGTTGACCGCGCGCGACCCAATGTTGACCGCGCGAGCCGCGTGTCGTACTCTCATTGCTCGTACATTGCACTCTCTACGTGCAGTTAATAATTATCGTTGAATTTTTTCCTAATTAGAATTAATAATATGGGTGAAGGTGGACTTGTTTTTACGTGCGTTTTTTTAAAACTCGCCGTAGATTATTAAAATACTTCAGGGAAGTTTAGTCAATACTCCCTAAAATTTAGGAAATATATCAGTGAGCTACGTCACAGAATTTTGGGAACGTGCGCGAAGGAAATCAAAAAAGTGGTCTCCAGAGATGATTTTTTCCGTCAACAGTACAGCAACCGTTGGACAGGCGCACTTCCTTGCGAACGACAAAAACAAACACCGGCTCATCGAATTTTTAATGGCTCAATTCAGAGAAGCAGGTTACAGTACCCATCAAGCTCCTGGAGACGCCGATACCGATATCGTGAAGCATTGGGGAAGGCTGAATCGCACGAATCAGTTATGTTAGGAAAGGAATATCGGAACGTCTTTCTCGAAAAACCTGGCTCGGGACGCACTCCGAAAAAAATGTACTCCTCATCAAGCTTCAAGTTCGGAGAAGAAATCGCTGATAATATTCTGTTTCTTCATGCTTTCTCTGGATGTGACACAACGTCTTCGACTCACAATGCCAGCAAAATGAAATTCATCTCTACGCTGGAGAAGGATCCCCAACTACTGAACTGAATTTGTCTGTTTCAAAATAAAAAAGTTGTTCTATCAGCGATAGCCGCCCTCGGACAATTCTTCTTCTACAAGTTATACGGAGGAAACAAGGACGAGACTTTGAACTTCTATCGTTACAAGCGTCTTCTCCAGTCTGGAAAAAAAACACTTTCAATTTGACTTCCCTACCACCTACTGAAGATGCGTCTCGTCTACACACGTATAGAGTGTATCATCAAGTTCAAGAATGGTTGGGATATTACAAAGATCCTGAAGATTGGGGTTGGAAGAAAACGAAGAGCATTTATATGCCCGTCGCCTGCGAAAAAGATCTGGCGCCGCTAAGTTTGCTGAAATTAATTTCCTGCACCTGCAAAACTAGTTGTGGAATGGCATGTGGATGTCGAAAAGCTGGGCTGAAATGTTCTCCGATTTGTCGGACTTGTAGCGGTACCGCGTGCAACAACATCGCCCAATATTCTATCCTGCAAGAAGATGACGATTTTCTCAACGACGACAGGAACTGGCCATCCATTCCTGAAGAAGACGTTCGTGGTGACACATTCGAAAGGGATGATGAATACGAAGATGGCGAAAAAAGTCCATCCAAAAAAGCCAAATTCACATGAAATTCGCCAGCAGGAAAACTTCGAGGTAAATTAATGATCGAGACACTTCAAATCATCAAACAGTACACGGCAATACACAAACATACATGACAGAGCACTGAACATTCAAAAGTTGTTGTTTTTATAGGGTTTTAGTGAGTAGGAGTCTCACACTATTCGGCAGGGGCAGACCTTGTCGTCTGTCCATGATGGATTTCCCGTTTTCCCACAAGTCCACCTTCAACCATATTATAAATTCTAATTAGGAAAAAATTCAACGATCATTATTAACTGCACGTAGAGAGTGCAATGTACGAGCAATGAGAGTACGACACGCGGCTCGCGCGGTCAACATTGGCGCGCGCGGTCAACTTGATCGTTGGAAAGATTGAAAAATCTTCATCGTAGAAGGGTGTTCGAGAGCTCATTTTGTAGGTAACTTCAAGTACTTTGAAATGGTATACAAGCAGTATGCGAAAAAACTTACCGGTTTCACGGTATTCGCGAAAAATGAAAAACTACCCTTCACTTTTGACCTTCGACCGGAAATTGTAATTGACCTAATTGACCTATGACCTCGATTTTATTATCATTGGATAGATAATTCAATTTCCTATAAATATGATCTCTTGGACTTGACTGTACGGGCAACAGCAACGGAGATATAGAATTAAAATGAACTCACCCCCATACAGACCGGGGGTTGTATCTTCCTCCACCCCCTCGAATACGAAAACTCAGTTTTAGACTCAGGACATGCCCCCGAACACCCCCTCAAAATTTCAGCCATTAAGTATTTTTTTTTTAGTAAAATATACCTTTTCACTGTACTATACGACAAGGATTATGAAGTATTCAATCAATGGAAGTTGCTTCATTTCCTCTCGTACAATGAGGGGGCGTTATGATCCTTAATGCCCGCTCATAACGCCTTAGGGCATAATGAGTGTATTTATAGCAACCGTATCTAAGGTAAAATCAACAATTAATATACAAGTGAAAAATAAATAAATATCTGGAAGATCTGGACAAAATCTGGAAAAAGTCATCCAGCCTAAACTAAAATAAAATTACATTGGTTTTTATTCATGTGGTTTCTCACGATATTTCGAAAAAAAAAATAAAAAAACGGCTACAAACAGTAACAAATGATACATTATTGTTGTATTCTAAATGTCATATGGAGACTAAAATACTGAAAATATACGAGGTGTCCCATTTAAAAATCGAAAGTTTATGTCACTTACGGTGATTCTGGAATTTGCAAGTTGAATTACTTGTCAAAAAATGCAGTTTTATGCATTGAATAGACTTACAACACAAGTAAGAATAATTCAAATATAAATATATATATATATATATATATATATATATATATATATATATATATATATATATATATATATATATATATATATATTTATATATATATATATATATATATATATATATATATATATATAATATAATGTTTATTTGTTTATTTGTTCATGGTTTACAAATTACAAATTAATCAATTCAAAATAGATTTCCAAACAAACATAAATTGAAAGAGGTAGATCTACTCAAAAGTAGAGCCACCTGTGTTATAATGCATATAGATATCACAACGCGACCTTTGCTTCAAAGAAATACATAAAAAACCGAAAAATAACTTCAAAATAATCACAAAGTCATAGTTTATCACAAAAAAAGTCAAAATCAGGGCGTTCATGTCAAAATAGAGTAAAATGTCTCAATCGGGATTATTATTTCACAAATTGGGTAAAAATGTCGATATTCGGTAGGCTCTAACATCATCAAAATTTCCTTCCGATGGCATAATTTAATGACTTCATATATGTTTTCTTTTTCTATGAGCATGCAAAATTGCATGCTGAAGGATTTATAATGTCATAAAACTTTTTAGAGTTTTCACTCTGAATGTATGACTTTAGTTTTTTTTTTAAAGAGGCATAAGTTTTTGACTCTTTTATATTAGCGGGAAGAGAATTATAGATTCTAGGGGCCAGGTAAACCATATTTCTTCGGCCAATTGTCTTTTCCGCTCTGGGTTTTATTAATTTTCCTCCTCCTGACCTGGTCTCATGTTGATGGGCCACTGTTCTCATTACAGACCTATCTTTAAATAAGTTGAGCATCATCCTATAAGCATATAGTTTATTCATTTCCATCAATCCAGATTCCTCAAATAAGCGGTCAGTTCGATAAGTTCTCTCTTTTTTCAAAACAATTTTCATAAACCATTTCTGCATCACTTGTAATCTTTTCATATGCGCTTGATATGCACCACCCCATCCCAGGATTCCGTACGATAACTGTGCCTGTATCAATGAACAATAGATCATCTTCAATTCGGGCGTATCCAAACTATTTTCTAGGTACTTGAATCGTGCCAAGAAATATCTAATTTTATTTACAATGTATTGAATCTGAATATCCCATTTCAGATAACAATCAATCATGATACCCAGATATTTGACAGACGATGAACCCACCGCAATGTTCTGTCCTGCAGTTGTAACTAGAGGATCTAGGCGAGGCAATTTGTTGGCATAAGAAGTGAATGGGACATATTTTGTTTTCTCTGGGTTCAAAGTCAGCTTATTGTACTGAAACCACTTATTCAGTTCTCCTAAATCTGTTTCAGCATTAATTTTCAGTTCATTCCAGTTTGAAGCACTATACAGAATTGCTGTGTCATCTGCATAACACATTATTTCACCCTTAGTATCGGATGTGAGGAGAGAGTTCTCGTAAATAACAAAAAGAATAGGCCCCAGGATAGTACCCTGTGGAACCCCATATTTAACTGTTATGGGCTTACTTAATTTCCCATTTATATTCACTACTTGCTCTCGATCGCACAAATAGTTTTTCAGTAAATCGTAGCACTTTCCCCGAAATCCACAATTATACAATTTCTGCAATAGCCTACTATGACAAACTGTATCGAAGGCCTTTGATAAGTCGAGGAAAATACACAAATACGGTGTCCCAGAGTCCATATATTTGTAAATCTTAGATATCAATAGTTTGATTGCATCTTCCGTAGATTTTCCTGGTCTGAATCCAAATTGAAGGTTCGAAATAATATTGAATTTTTCCAGAAAAGAATTTACACGAAAAGCAATTATTTTTTCCATGATCTTCGCTATATCTGAAATGATAGTTATAGGACGATAATTTGACATCTTTGTTTTATCTCCTCCCTCGTGAAGTGGCTTTATCATTCCTAATTTGAATATGCGTGGAAAATATCCATTTTCAAAACATTTGTTTATAAGGAATGTGAGTAGTTGTGATACTTCCACACATATTTCCTTCAGGGTCTCTGCTCGTAAACCATCAACTCCACAAGCTTTCCCAGATTTCAGTTCTTGTACAACATTTTGAACTTCAATAGAATCTGTTGGAGAAAGAAAAATTGAGTTTCTTATATATTTTTCATTCTCTTTGAAATTTGGCGGAAAATCAATTTTCTTCGCTAATTTTTCTCCTACTGTACTGTAGCATTGATTGAAAGCCTTGGAGATATTTTCATCATTCTGCAAACATATATTATCTTCAGTGAAAATTTCTTTTATCTCACAATTGGATCTGGATTTTCCACACATTTCATTAACGAAATCCCAAACTGCCTTGTTTCTATATTTGTTTTTTCGTATGAATGATTTCTTTTCTGAGCATTAATAACCTTGCTCAGATCGTTTTTACTTTTATTATAAAGTTTTTTTTTTTTTTAATTCGAGGGACCTACAGTTTAACGCCAGTTCCGAACGGCCAATGGGCTTGTAAACAATGTACATTAGCCAACAATTAATCTCATAATTAGAACCACTAAATTCAGGACATACACAACACCCAAGAGCAAGGTGGGACTCGAACCCACATCCTCGGCTTACAAGCGGTGCACCTTACCGCTGGTCTACCGAGGCCTCTATTATAAAGTTTCTTCAATTCAATATTTGCCGGGTTTTTTTAGAATATTTCTATATAACTTATTTTTTTAGCAATAGCTCTCAAGAGCACCGGAGTAATCCATTTTTTTCTTGGTATATATTTGTCCGTTTTCTTTACTGTGTAACCATTTTTCTCTATATGATTTTGTAAACTTTCTATAAATATCTTAACGGCAGTATCAATATCACTCTGCCCATAAACATTTTCCCAGGTTTCGTGATTCAGGTGATCTCTTAATGTGTGATAAGTAATATATTTTTTATAAATGATTTTGGCCTTTCTATGCCCCGAATGTTTTGTCCCTTTTGTATCCATTATAAGCGCTATCGGATAGTGATCAGTAATACTTGTTTCAATTATAGCGCTGAAAAACTGATCATTCATTTCTTTCTTTGATTTAATCAGAAAATGATCCAAACAACCCGAGCTTTAAGGGCGTGTAGGACAGTTTATGTAGGAAACGTAGCCTGCTGTGGTGAAAATATTTTTATATTCCTCACAGTAGTCAAAATTGGCCATAAGATCTATGTTCATGTCTCCAGTTATTATATGGCAATCACAGCTCATTATACCCTTCGAATAAGTGAGAAAATTTGTATTGAAAATTGCTGGATTTGTAATAGGCGACCTGTATAGGGCAGAAAGCAGTAATTTTCTATCTTGTATACGAATCCCAATTTCTACAGCCCTCACCTCGCCTAATTCTATAATTTTGTAATCATATTCTATATCATTCCTAATATAAATAATCACTCCATCATTTCTATTGAAACATCCCTTATTATATATAATACTATACCCACACCTATTGTACATTTCCAAGTCGTCAATCTGAAAAGTTTCAGTGAGAACTATCACATCGAAGCTCGGTTTTATGTTTTCAAGAAAAACGAACAGTTCATCCACATTTTTGTGTATGCTGCGAATATTCAGATGGAAAACGCTGATACACAATGTAGCCCTCAACATTTCATCAGATAAATGAGATATATCTTTTATTTTTGTTATTGGATATTGATCCAGTTCCAGGTCTCTTATGAACTATATATATATATATATATATATATATTTATTCGAATAGTTGTTGCCTGTGATCTATTTTTAAACTCTTGATAATTATTAGCAATAACAGGCTGGTTGAATCTTGAAAAACTCGATTTTAATAAAAAATTTGACGTTCCACTATGATATTCGTAATTGAAATTTCTTTGACATTTATTGATTTAAAAAATTGAAAAAAACAGGGCTGCTTAGTATATGCTATTCAGTTCAATATTAACATTCAAAATTGTTATCACCAGATGGTAAGGGAAACCAAAGAAACCCTCACCTACGCAATGTTTGAAAATAATAATAAAAGGGTACTATTTATCTAACAACAAAGAAATGAGTCATGGGAAAACATTAAAGAAGTGGAGTAGAATTATCGGTATAGACGCTTATTTTTTATTAAAATCGAGTTTTTCAAGATTCAACCAGCCTGTTATTGCTAATAATTATCAAGAGTTTATATATATATATATATATATATATATATATATATATATATATATATATATATATATATATATATATATATATATAGTGGAAACTGCTTAAAACGAATCAGTTTATAGTGAACTTGAGTTAAAACGAACATTTTTTCAATTCACCCATTAAAAGTCTGTATTTTTAACTGGACCTGAAGATAAGGATTTCTGTTATTTAAAACTGGAGCACTTTGAGTTGTGGGGGAATAAAAGAGATGTACAAGAAGAGAAAATAAATTTTGACAGTCAAAAGTTTATTTCCTATTTCGTACTTGAAATATCTTTAGATTTGAATAATCCCTTGATGAACGATGTACCTATATACCGAAAGACAAAACTAAAGAGTTAGAATTATGATTTTCATCTCATAATATGAAAAAAATTAATTCAAAATATTGGACGTAAATTCCACTCAAAAAGTGAAATATGTAAGCGATCATGCGAGTCACCAAACACAGGGATGAGCAAGAGCTTTCGACGTCACAAGTATTATAACTTTCAGGACATTTTACCGGTTCATTGTTCGCGTTCATCCAATATGACAGCAATTTGGGCCGTTCTGTTCACTAAAACACATAACGCGACGCTACGTAACTATAATTTATAACTCGTGAGCTGTTCTAATTTTCCCACCTGTAGGAACAGATAAATGTCATGTTTACAAACTTCTCGCCGCAATAAGAGAATCATTTACAATACATTACAGTTCGCCTAATAAAGCGCCCCATCGATTCGCGGCGGAGACAATGCGAGTTGCGAGGGGGCATTTTCGCAAATAGGACCGTGATGGAGCGCACACGTTATAATGATCGTTTTGCCGTTGAAGGGTTGAATTTCGTACGTCAGTCGTGACAGTTGAACAGAGCCTTCATTGGGAAGCCCGAGGTTCTATGTAATTATTTTCGAAGACAACTATTATTCACTGCTCGGGCCTTTCTGTTGAATTCCTAACAGGACCGAACTGGTGTCGTTCCGCGTCCTCGGGCACCGTTATGATGAGAGGTTTTTCGAGAGGTGGGGCTGATGATATTCAATGGGACGGCTCGAGGGTGAAAGATTTATCGGCGAGTTTCAATTTCGTGAGATTTAGGTTACCGATATACCCACAGTCGAAAGGGAGGCAGAATTGAATTATTTTGATATAGAGTTTACTGAATCTTGATGTGAATTATACATCAAATATCAATATATTTCAAATAATGCTAATGAGTCGTATTTTCCTAGATATCAATAGGTCCCCCGCGCACTTGACAGTCTGGCTGCGGTAGCCGAAATATTTAGCAGCCAGTTATAGCAGTCCATTTACGGCCATTTTTGGCCGCTCCGTCGAGCGATATAGACGTGAAATATCTTATAATTATTTATCTTTTGTCTCGTGAGAAACGCAGGGAAAATATAGAGATTCACCCACTTCTTCTACAATGACACTCAAAAGGCTTATTTTATACTTATTTTAAGGATGTTTGTAAACAGATTAGTTTTTTAACTATACTAGAAATTGAATACAAGTGAAACCATTTGATAAACTTTTGGAAAATATAAGAAATTCAATCAAGAGTATGGATAGATACTCTTATACGATCTTGAATAAATTCAGAAAATAAATTTGTGTCTACTGCCAGCCTTGATGTTCCAGCTAGGCTGCGGCATCCAAGATATTGAGCAGCCTGTTCTAGCAGCCGATCTACGGCTTCCGATCCCTCGAATAAATTTCTCCTTATCAAAAGTTTTTGACGAAAACTTTACGCCTGGCTGCTACGAAAATTGCGAGAAAGCTGATGGCTGCCACATATATTCTACGTACAATAGCCTACACTCGCCAATAGACTGCTGTACAATAAAACGCGTTATAATGGCTGTTGCAGACAGAAATTAGTGGCTCTCTTCGAGGTGTGTAGCTCCATGAATAGAAAAAACTGCGTTCAACATACGCCTGGCTGCTACAAGTGCGCGGAGACTGACGGCAGCCTGATATATACCACATACAATCGCTTACATCCGCTCTGGCTGAGCGCAGCCAATGGGCTGCCGTGCAATCAGGTGTATTATAATGGCTGCCGCAGCCAGAAATTCTTAGCCTCTTAATGCACTGGCTCCATAAGTCGTCATATTTTGGACTGGCTGTCGCAGCCAGACTGCCTAGTGCGCGGACGGGCATAGACTATTACAATGTATTGAAAGTCAACAGTGAGGTACGGGAGTAGTTTTTGAATCCGTTTTATAAATGCTGGACACACAATTCGTGGCATTCTCAAAACTTGTTTTCCCTAGATTTGCGAGCCGGTTCAATATGGGCTACTTTATCCTTATATATTATATCTTATATATAAAATTCTCGTGTCACAGTTTTCGTTCCCATACTCCTCCGAAACAGCTTGACCGATTCTCATGAAATTTAGTGAGCATATTGAGTAGGTCTGAGAATCGGCCAACATCTATTTTTCATTCCCCTAAATGTTAAGGGTAGTCCACCCCTTCATTTTTTTATTTATTTTTCTGACAAAATTTTCTGTTCTATTTTTTTATGATACAGCATTCAAAAATATATACAACCCTAAATTTTCACCCCTCTACGATCAACCCCTATTTAGATAGATAAAAATAATTTATATGGCAGAACAACGTTTGCCGGGTCAGATAGATAGATAGATATGTAGATAGATAGGTAGATAGATAGATAGACAGATAGAAAGATAGATAACTATCTAGATAGTTAGATAGAGATACATTAGCAGATAGATGAATATATAGAAAGACAGATAGATAAAAATAATTTTTATGGCAGAACAACGTTTGCCGGGTTAGATAGATATGTAGATAGATAGATAGAAAGACAGATAACTATCTAGATAGATAGATAGATAGATAGATAGTTAGATAGGTAGATATACATCGGCAGATAGATGAATAGATAGAAATATAGATAGATAAAAATAATTTATATGGCAGAACAACGTTTGCCGGGTCAGCTAGTATATATATATATATATATATATATATATATATATATATATATATATATATATATATATATATATATATATATATATATACAGAAAAATATATTAAGATGAAATCTACTTACGGAAGCAACAAATGTGTTCAACTATGGACACTTGGAAGCTATGTATTTCTGTTTCATTTTATATGGGTAATGGTTAGGGAAAACCAGTTGAATGGTTTTTATGACCATTCCAGAAATGGAAATAACTTCTTAAACATTAAAAAAAAAGAAGTATGGATATTAGGTAACAAAATCGGGAAATCCTCTCGTACATTAATAATTGGTTCGTCGAATGAGTAGACATAATTCTCCTCATTACCTGTATCGAATACTGCTCTACGTAAGCAGAACTGAACATTCATACTTGTAGTGTTATAGAACCTTTGGCCTGACACTTCGAAACATATATAGTTTACAATATATTCAAGATATCTATAATTTCACTTCGTCCTTCTGCTAAAAATGTAGCACTCACTTGATGACTCAGAATCGATTAAAACGATTTGGCGTGACATAGGTTTGTCAAAACAAAAATCAGAACTCATAGGCTCTAGTCTTCAATAGTTTAACTTGTTAGATTTAGTGATAGGAAAACTTTTTTCAAGGAGGGCCAGAAACTTAAAATGAAATTCTGTGGAGGGCCATAATTAAAGCAAAAATGTATTTTGTTTCGAAATATTTTAATTCATATGTGAGACATATGAAATTGCTTTTGATTTTCCATAATATATTGCATCTAATGCAGATTCGAGCTGTGACGATGTTACTTTCATCATCGAGAAAAGGTGTTCATCACTATGTTGGTTTTTTATTGAGTTTTTTCCGCAATTCCATGGTTGTTCGCGCACACACACAATATATATATATATATATATATATATATATATATATATATATATATATATATATATATATATATATATATATATAATGGCCCAAATATCGCTATTCTTCTCTGGGCGTGTGCAATCGTCTTCGGGTATTCAGCTGAAGGCAGTGATATAAAAATCTAGTTTTGACTAACTTAAGAACAGTTGTTTTGAGTAGAGCTGCATTTCAATAATTTCTAACTGCAATTCTGCAGAGACATTCTCCGGGTCTGAAAACTACACAAATTATCTGCTGACTCCTTTACCTATGCATCTATTATTAGACTTGATACTGCTGGACCGTTATAATATAATTATCGGCGGCCATATACTGTTCGTTTTGAAAGAATTTTGGCGGGCCGGATTAAATCCTTTTGCGGGCCTGAGTTGGCCCGCGGGCTGTATTTTGCCCACCAATATGTTAGATAAAAGTGAATATGTTTATATAAAATAGCTATTAGGTTTAATATATAAGTCGTCTACTTTTACTTCACCAACATCTACCAACTGTAATTCTGTGTTCAGTCAAACTGTACGTTAAACATTAAAAAATTTTTATGCATTGATGAGGCAGCAACTGCATTGAAATTCACATGAATATTTTCTTTCTCAAGGAACCTACAGTTAGGTATACGCCGGTTACGAACGGCCAATGGGCTTGAAACTGAGTCATTACCCAACATCATATTAAGAACCTCTAAATTTCATTGTACATAGACAACACCCAAAAGCAAGGTGGGACTTGAACACATAATCCTCGGTTTCCAAGCGATACACCCTACCGCTGGGCTACCGAGACCTCTAAAATCTCAGTATCTCAGTTAACGTAAATTTCAGTACCGAAGAATAACTGTCTCAAGAAGAAGTTGAATAGTGGGTTGATGGAAAGGTAATCCTTCCGCGAAAACTTGTACAAACTTCATGAGATATTGAAGTTATTCAGCAGGGTGGAATAATTTAAGTCTATTTGTTTATTCAGTGAGTTATCAAGATTCTTATACCTATTAATATTAAGAACTTCGCAAAAGTTAATTTCAATCCTATATTCCATCTGAGCAAAATATGGAAATCCGTATCGAACGAATGGTACTCATTGAATGAATGATTAGAATAATCAGAAACTCTCTCTGTATTTAAAATAGAGCTAGTTGTTATTTGAAATTTTTATGTGTTCTAAGAAATACATTTGTTACAATCACTACATATAATTTATACACTCGATTTTGATTGTTAAACCGTTTCTGATTTATTGTTCTTAATATATTGTACTGATTATATAACTCATGTATGAATGAGCCAATAGAATCCGTGAATTTTGCATAACGACTGCGTATAGATAAGTGAATATACCCTTGACGACGTGATATAATCGTTTTGGTGTTTCGCCTCGTGTCAAAATGTATGAATATTTTCATATTGACGGTGTTTTGACGTTTGTCAAAAAAAATTAATATTTTTGATTCGTTATATAATCTTAACGAATACCACTCGAGCAATCGAAAATGATCGATTATACTGACCTCTTCACTCGGCGTATTTTTTTAAAACGCCACTCGAGCTGCGCTCTCGTGGTGTTTCGCAAAATACGTCTCGTGACTCGGTAGTATAATCGATTATTTTCGATGCTCTTGTGATATTACTACTGAATAGTTTTTCGTAAGATAAAGCGGAAAAACTTTTTTATTGCAAAATAAAATGTTTTCTTCTTGATAATATTGTCAATTCATATATTTTTTGATATATTTATCTGCACACAAAATACACAATCTCAGCAAAATACAAATGTAATGAATATTCTAGGTTTAAGACTTTTTTTATTTGCACCTGAGTGTACAACACTTTTTTCATTTTTTATGACACACTCTCAGTGCCTAATGTTCTCATTTGTAGGGGCAGTATATTGAAGACTTTGAGTGCAATAATATATGCAACAAATCTTTGAGAGGAATTTTTTTTAACTGTGGAATTAATACCTCCATACTGATTTCTGCTCTAGTGTAATAAGAATGAGATATTTGCTGGAGATGACCATTTTCATAGTAGACTGTTGAAATTGTTAGAAAATAAAGACATCTGACATTTAAAATATTTTCATCATACAGGGAAACAGTTGGAAAGTACCACGACATTTAGTTGATGTAATGTGTTGTCACATATTCCATCCGATACTAGTATGCCATATCTTACAAGCGACTCTACAAGTGCTCTATATATAATCAGCACTTCTTTATTTTTTTAACTAGCTCAATAACATGCTGATCCTATCTAAGATATTTATCAATGATAACAGTTAATTGTAGATTATATGCATAATTTGCAGAAATGAACTTTATAGTTTTCAATTCTTCATTGAAGATTGTGTGTAACAGATATTTTGAGAAGGACTAAACTATTGAGTCTTTCTCAAAATATCTTTAAGTTACACTTTGATATTTGAAATTTGATGTTTGAAACGGTTAACCAAAATATCATATATTGTAGTATCCATATGTGACGAATTATGAGATATATATTCAATTATAGGTTAAAATGAAGCATGCTTTTTCCAATGATAATAATATGAGTACCTTATCCTGTACCACTTCATCTATTTTGAATAAAAATTTTTTCTTTTATCCAGTTCATGAACAGGAGGTGATTGATCTTGTCAAATTATTGAAAAAAACAAAAGGTTCTGGACTCGATTTCGTTTCTGCGCGTATTTTGAGACTGATAGTTAATGAGATAAGTACTCATTTCGCACATATTATAAATCTATCAGTAACCACTGGAGTATTTCCCAAACTCCTCAAGAAGGCCTGCATTGTTCCGATTTTCAAAAAAGATGATATGGCTGATGTTTCGAACTACAGACCTATTGCTATCCTGAGTACATTCTCAAAAGTATTCGAGAAGATAATATATAGCAGAATTATGAAATATCTTGACAAGTTTCAGATTCTTGATAGTGCTCAGCACGGCTTTAGATCCGGTCGCTCAACTCAGACTGAAGCGTTGAATTTTGTTGAATTCGTCTATGAGCACCTGGATCGTGGCGCACATGTTGATGCTTTATTTTTTGATTTATCACGGGCATTCGATAGCCTGTCGCATCAATTCATTTTATACAAGCTTTATAACTTGGGATTCAGGGATATCTTTCACGATTGGATACGGAGTTATCTCGAAAATAGAGTCGCATCCGTTCGAGTTGATGATCGTTGTTCAGGTGAGCGAAACTTGAAATTAGGAGTGCCTCAGGGCTCTGTCCTTGGACCACTATTGTTCCTCCTATTTATAAATGACCTACCACCAAACTTGAGGAAAATTTTCATCAAATTACTGAACTCCAATAAGACGCTACACTGGACTACCAGGATAATACTGTTCGACGATGATTCCTCTATAGCGGTTTCAGGTGAGACGTTAGATGAATTACGATCTCTATGTGAGCTCATTATGCAAAGTTTCATCGAGTGGTGTCACAATAATAGAATTAAGATGAATGTCAATAAAACGGAATGCATTCGTTTTAGTGTATCTGGCTCTGGGAGAGAAACATTTATTGTTCAGCATTTGGATACGGTTATCTCATCTAATGACCATGTTAAGTTTCTGGGTATACACATTGATAGATGTCTAAAATGGCATTCGCATATTGATGCCCTATGTAAAAAACTCAACAGCTCCTATTACGCGTTAAATAGAGTCAAAAGTTCTCTTCCGCTAAATTCTCTTATTAACGTCTACTATTCTTTGGTATATTGTCACCTATTCTACAATGTTTTGCTATGGGGTAATTCTTCAGAGGTTAATAGAGTATTCGTCATTCAAAAACGAATAGTTCGTTTATTGTTCGATTGCCATCCACGGTCCACTTGCAGACCCCTTTTCATAGACAATAGTATTCTCACTTTGGCCGCTTTATTTATATTTAAATGTCTAATATATGTGAAAGAAAATGAGGATAGTATTATAAAAATTTCTAGTTTTCATTCACATGATACCAGAAATAAGAATGAATTGTATTTTCCCATTCATAAAACTACTAAGTTTAAAATGTCTCCACTTTATCAGAGTATTAAGATCTTTAATCATCTACCACGATGTATTCAAAATCTTCAGAAAAACAAATTCAAGAAGACTGTCAAAAACTTTTCATTAAAGGAATGTTTCTATAGTGTAAAAGATACAGCTATAATTTCAGTGAATATATTTTTGTATGATGTAATCTTTGTGTGTATATCTTTATGACTTGTCCTATACATGTAATAATATGTCTTACAGGATCAATAAACCATTATTATTATTATTATTATTATTATCATTATTATTATTTTCCGATTTAGTACAACGTTATACATATCTGCGTCAATGTTCCTTTGAAAATTAAATCTGCCGACCTATAATTACAGCGGGATGCCACAGGTATTATCCTTTCTATCATGAAACCTTCTGTCTCAACCTGGCTAGAATCATCGCTGCCGGTTTTATAGAACAAGTCGGGATGCAGAAACCCTTCCTTTCTCCCCCTTTCCCACCTCCACATTTACCCCCTCCTCGCTACATGCCTTCGCCGCCGCCCGCTAAATATTTTACTAACGGCGTTCCACCAAAGTCGTGTAGTTATTCAGATTTAATAATGTAAGAATTCAGACATGTATACGGCGATATCGCGCCTTGCATGCCTAAGTAGTTCGCGCGCAAAGTACTCCCCGCCCCTCCCCTCAAACGCCTGCCGAACCCACTGTTTTAAACAATGTTTAATAACATCAATGGAAAGCGAACCGCGCGGAGAGATTCATTGTTAACGAGGATTAAGGTCACATTCTGTATCCCGTCCGAGGAATGCTCCGATATTGGAGTAACGTGTTAAACTGATCTATTATGAGGTCAATAATCCGGTTATCATTCAGGATTGAAACAATTTAACTTCGAATATATTATCCGTCGTTTTATTTCTTGACTTTTTTTATTGGATAGTCATTCACTTCATTCTTCTTGTTCTGAACTTGATTTTCATCGCCATGGAGAAAAGCCTAGAAGAGATTTGTTCGTGAAGGTTCGAGGGTGGGTTGCTTTGGTGATGCTTGAAAAAACATGCACATACTTCAGTTAAAAGACGTGGCTACTATGATATACCTGAAAATCTCTCACATTTTTAATCCATTCATCTGTTAAATCTGTTCGTCCATTATTTTCGTATTTCATCATCATCATCAATAAACCTATTGTAACGTCCACTGCTGAATATAGGCCTCCCGCAAATTTTGCCACTCTTACCTATTCTGTACAGCTTGCAACCAGTTTGTCCTGATCCTCCTTATGTCATCCGTGCATCTTGTTGGGGCTCGCCCTCTACTTCGATATGCCTCTTGTCTTGGGCTCCACTCGATAATCTTTTAATTCCATCTTTCATCTTTAATTCTCGCAACGTGCCCCGTCCAGTTCCATTTTAGAGAAGTTATTTTCTTTACTGCGTTTGTAACTCCTGTCC
Organism: Cynegetis impunctata; assembly: GCA_030704885.1. Taxonomy (NCBI): domain Eukaryota; kingdom Metazoa; phylum Arthropoda; class Insecta; order Coleoptera; family Coccinellidae; genus Cynegetis; species Cynegetis impunctata. The sequence continues at coordinate 1,189,109 of JARQZK010002176.1, read as the reverse complement.
TACGCCTTATTTCTCCGTTAGGTATCCTATCTCTAAGCGAAATCCCGAGCATTGATCTTTCCATTGCTGCCTGTGTTGTCTTGTTTTATTAATAGACTTTTTGGTCAATGTTAGGGTTTCGTTTCCGTACGTTTTGACAGGCCAGACACATTGGTTATAAAGCTTATGCTTCAGACACATAGGAAGATCAGACCCAAATGAATCTCTGAGATTTTCAAATGCTGCCCATGCTGATTAACCCAAGCTTAATCTACTGAAAATTTCACAGGTCTGGTTATCTCGACCTATGCGAATTTCATGGCCTAAGTATTTATAGGACATCACTCGTTGTAATTGAGTGTCACCTACAGGTATGTTCTTAGATACTACTAGATTAGTCATAATTTGGGTCTTTTATATATATTGATTTTTAGCCCAATTTGACCTGATGCTTGGTAAAGTCTTTCAAGAGATGTTGTGGCTTTATCAGTACGGTCCGAAATTAAAACTATATCATCGGCGAATCTGAGGCGGCTGAGATTTTCGCCATTGACATTTATACCTATATTATCCCAATCTGTCTGCACATATACTGTAGCAATGTAGTAAATAATTTAGGGGCAATTGTATTTTTATTATTATTATTATTATTATTTATTTATTTCGTACTTCAGCTCTTCTATAAATTGTACCTCAATTCCAATGAATTATCCGTCTTTTTATTTTTTTCACACTTTTTTGAAGGATAGCAATCCACTTCATTCTTCATTTTCCGAACCTCATTTCCATGTTCATGAAGAGAAACTGAGAAGCTAGTTATTCGTCAAGGTTCGAGCGTGGGTTGCTATGGTGATGCTTGAAAAGAGAAGTACATACTTCTATTACTAGACGTGGCTACTACGATGTACCTGACAATCTCTCACATTTTGAACTCTCTCGTCTGTTAAACCTGTTCGTCCATTATTTCGTATTCATTCCTTTCGAAGAGCTCTTCAAATTGTACTTGAACGTTTTAATCTTTGAATTTAATTTCTTTGGTCAAGAAGTAAAGCTGAGAAGCGATAGATGTACTTATTAACGATCGACGGAGGAATGCTACAGTGAGGCTTAGAAAGTCATGAGAATATCACTTGATATGGATTTTATATGTTTTAGCCTTGACAATATCATCGGCCGAAAGGGCTGAAATTTGGTATCTAGGATTGCTTTCAAAGCAGAAAGAAACTATCGTAATATTTCCATCTGCCTAAATTCCTACGTAGACATTTCTTATTTTTGAGAGTTGAAGTTTGGTACGAGGATTGAGTTATTGTTGAAATATGATCCTTTGTGGGCAAATGATGCAATTCGCGAAATTTTCATTTTTCTCTGAATAAAATGAATTATTTTCTGATATTTATTATGGTTTGCTATTAATGCTTGGTTTTGCAGTACGTGAGACACTTCGCGATGTATTTTCTACAAAATAAATTATTTTCAAATTTTTATTTCGGTTTGACCTTCAGGACTCCTCCAAATTTAGTTGAAGGGCTGATAATTTGAGTGTAGATTGAGTTGAAGCGAATATAGTGCCTTTTGGGGAAATCAACTATTTTCCTCAACCGCTGCCATTTTTATATATGTGTGTGTTTGTGGCTCTGAAGGTTTTGCTCACCTCTAAAGCTCCTCTATGTTGACTTAGAGCAGGGGTGCTCAGACTTAGAGTGCTGGCGATCTACCACAAAATATTTAGGTGAAAAGCGATCGACCAACTTAATGTTACTAAAAAAGAAACAAATACATTTGCAAGAAATATGATTTGTTTTGCACTTCAAAACACTGTGCTGACACGTTATCAGGGGAAAGGGGGGTATTTGGCGGTGTTACCACGCCCTCGCGATCGACTCTGAAAGTTTCCGCGATCGACCGGTCGATCGCGATTGACCGTTTGAGCACCCCTGACTTAGAGGGTGAAGAATTAGTAGGTACGTGGAAAAGAACAATAATGAAGGAAAATATGACCTTATGGTTAAAACTCTGAACCTCACGCTTTTTTAAAATTTAGTATTTGAGTAATCCTCATCTTTAATTTTGATAACTATTTGATAGTATAAAGTGGAGAAATATTGCCGATCAGCTTGAAATAATGATTATAAATTAAATTTCAGTAAATATGACCAGAAGTCGAAATTCGAGTGCGTTTTCAATGAAAATTCATTGTTGCTCCCCATATTTCGCCAAATCTGTTATGTTATGCCAGCCACTCACTATCAGGTATACCTACCTGATAGGTACGCCTGAACAGTTACGCCGGCCTGTACCTGATGGTGTGTGACAGGAATAACTAGCCTCTTAGGCGACCTGATAGCGACCTGACCACTCATGAAAATTAGATCAATTCTGCCTGATAGGCAAGTAGACTTGATATGTGTGTGCCGGTTTCATCAGGTGTACGATGTACCTGAACAGGTCTCAGTTTTCAACAATCTTTTGGTGTGGACAGTTCAAATTTTTAGGTTTAAACTTTGTAATTCAATGGGTCCGTAGCTCAGTGGTTAGTGTGTTGGACTACCTGACAAAAGGTCCTTGTATCGAATCCCGGCCGAACCAACGAATTAATGCGGAGCCACCTCTCGGAAGGCAATGGCAAACCACCGAGAAGTATTATGCCTACTAAAGCCTCTCTATAAAGACGTTCGTAACCGTCGTAAAACTGTAGGTCGCTTTTATTCGTGTATCACTGCATCACGCATAACACGAATAGGTGTAGAGAGGTCGCCTACGCCCCAAACACCGGGTACAACACCGCAAGAAGAAAAATAATTCAGATTCATTTTACTGTTGTGTTCTTTTTTTTCCAAATAAAAGAATCAGGTCAAGTACACTGAGAAATGTCGCAAAGAAATAATGAAATTCTTGGTGATTTCATTGAAATTGATAAGAGTGAACCTTGTAAACAGTAGAAGATGATGACTATCGCAATAGAGACAAGAGAAATTCCGCATACAGAAAATTAGTGGATAAATTGAAGGAAATAGATCCTAATGCATCTCTCAATTCATTAGGGAGATTGATAAGGATAAATTTATTTCTTCTCTGCAAGCAACCATTCCTTATACCATTGTTTGCGTTTTTCCGTCTGTTTTGACGTTCGCAAAAACTACAAAAAATAAGAAGAGAAAGTGCAGATCATCTCCTGGAGACTCCATGGTGAACTGACAACTTATAGTGTCAATACAAAAATGCGAAGCCGGCCGCTTTACATTTTTTATTTATTTACAGTACGTATTTATTCGGTTGAATCTATGTTCATTGAATTTTTCTAATGAAAGCTCGGATATGTAAAATCCTGTGAACGTTTAAGAATGATCACACTTTGCACCGAACATATCGCAGAAAGGAACTGTTACGTAATAATATGAACGAAAGTCTTACTTTCATTGATCATCAAAGCAACTCTGTTTCTTGCTGCACCTGTCAGAAGCAATCATTGTTACACTCTTACAATCGGTCCATTTTCGGTATTCCTCTTCATAATCTTTTCTCGGTCGTCCATAGTTATCCCAAGTTTCTATTTCAATTCATCCCGAACATTTTCGAGAACTCTCACCACAATGGTTCTTTTCACCACTCCTACTTCAAGCTTTCTCGAATACACATCGCAATTTACTCGTAATTATTTTCAGTGTTTTGAGCGCGCGGAGGGCCATACTCGGTCGAATTTCCTCCGTTGGCCGTCTTTTTAATTTCGTAGCCTTCTGATGCAGCTCTCCTCGATTCACTCCGCCTTTGTCATGCATATCGCATTCGTGGTTATTGTTCTTCATTAATTGTTTTTCGCTATGCAGAGGGCTTCGTATCCGTGTGTTCGTGAGTTATGGCGCTGCCCTGCCAGCCACCCAGGAACCGGAGTTGCCAGTTGAGATTTTTGAAAATTTCGGCCACTCGAACCTAATTAAACAATACGCGTTGCTTCTACAGCTGAAAATTTCTAGATATCGATTGCTGCAATGAGAAATTCAGTGCCTGTCATTTTGTGACAAGCTCTCCTTAGGCCAAGCTACAGAGATTTTTTCATGTAAAAAGTGTTAGAAGAAAACCAGCTGCGCCATTGTTTGTAAAATAGTTCCATATGATATAGTGATATGTTTTTCACTCGACTTTAATATTTATAACTTTGTTATCAACAATTTTTTTAGTTTTTTGTTTTATGAAACTATCAGAGTAATCGTGATGGTGTTAATAGACTAATTGTAGAAAATGAAAAGACGAAGAAAATGAGAAGTATGACGACTCGATCAGACCCTTAGTTTGAGAGGAAATCGGAAAAAACCAACCAAAATGCAGTTTTTTCAAAAATTCTTAACTCGGTTATTTTTTGAGTTGTACCGTAGATCCTCGGGCCAGTATTAGCTATCGATATAAACTTCATTTGTGCGAAGATCAGGAACTGTCCGATGCATAGTTTTTGATCTGTGGCCATTTGATTATGTTACTATGCAATTTTCCAGCAGACCTGAATGCGACAGGTATGCTCCGATTTAAATCTACTAAAAATATTTTGAAAGTAGAAATCTCATAGTTCAAAACGTTCATCTTGGTTTTTCATAAAAACGCTGAGAAATATGTTAAAAATAAAGCTGAACATGACAAAAAACGGCCGAGCGCGTGAGAGTAGTTGAAGAGTGGGGGTTTAAAATTATTATCTGACAACGTTTAGAAATTACTGTCATGTTCAAAATGCCCCCACTCTTCAACTACTCTCACGCGCTCGGCCGTTTTTCGTCATGTTCAGCTTTATTTTTAACATATTTATCAGCGTTTTTATGGAAAACCAAGATGAACGTTTTGAAATATAAAAATTTTGCTTTCAAAATCTTTTTAGTAAATTGAAATCGGACCATACCTGTCGCATTCAGCTCTGCTGGAAAATTGCATAGTAACATAATCAAATGGCCACAAATCAAAAACTATGCATCGAACAGTTCCTGATCTTCGCACAAATGAAGTTTATATCAGGATCTACGGTACAACTCAAAAAATAACCGAGTTAAGAATTTTTGAAAAAACAGCATTTTGGCTGGTTTTTTCCGATTTTCTCTGAAACTAAGGGTCTGATCGAGTCGTCCGACCTTTAATTTTCTTCGTCTTTTCATTTCCTACAATTAGTCTGTGGACGCCATCACGATTACTGTGATAGTTTCAACTTTATAAGCAAAAACCTAAAAAAAACGCGATTTTTCACATAAAATTGTTAATAACAAAGATATAAATAATAAAGTCGAGTGAAAAACATATCACTATATCATATGGAACTATTTTACAAACAATGGCGCAGCTCGTTTTCTTCTAACACTTTTTACACAAAATGCTCCCTACAAATCTCTGTAGCTTGGCCTACCTAGGTAGTCGTATATTCAGTAGTAATACTATAAGTACTTCAAAATAATCAGGTTATACATCGATAACTTGTTGCATGATTACAAAGAGTGTCAGTTTGACAGTATAAATAAGCGGGAGGATTATTCTGTCAAACTGACACGATTTGTCATTATGCAGGAAGTTTGAGATGTATAACCGTATTCATTTGGAAGTACGTATTGTATTTGATACGATTATTTATTGAGTATATTAAGTGAAAATTTCCGAATCGACTCATTTTTGAACAGTTATTGATAAACGTCAAAATTTGACGGTCCTGTTAGTTTTCGATTGGTAGAGCCAGATTAGAAAACCAGCTGCTCCGTTGTTTGTAAAATAGTTCCATATGATATAGTGATATGTTTTTCACTCGACTTTATTATTTATGTCTTTGTTATTAAAAATTTTATGCAGAAAATCACGTTTTTTTTAGTTTTTTGCTTATAAAGTGGAATCTATCACATTAATCGTGATGGTCTCAATAGACTAATTGTAGGAAATGAAAAGACGAAGAAAATGAGAGGTCGCACGACTCGATCAGACCCTTAGTTTAAGAGAAAATCGGAAAAAACCAGCCAAATTTCAGTTTTTTCAAAAATTCTTAACTCGGTTATTTTTTGAGTTGTACCGTAGATCCTCCGGCCAGTATTAGTTATTGATATAAACTTCATTTTTGCGAAGATCAGGAACTGTTCGATACATAGTTTTTGATCTGTAGCCATTTGATTATGTTACTATGCAATTTTCCAGCAGACCTGAATGCGACAGGTATGGTCCGATTTCAATTTACTAAAGACATTTTGAAAGTAGAATTCTTATATTTCAAAACGTTCATCTTGGTTTTCCATAAAAACGCTGTGAAATATGTTAAAAATAAAGCTGAACATGACGAAAAACGGCCGAACGCGTAATAGTAGTTGAAGAGTGGGGGTAGAGCAGCAGGCAAGGAGAAGTATGACATTCGAAAGCGTCGGCATTTTGAACATGACAGTAATTTCTAAACGTTGTCAGATAATAATTGTAAACCCCCACTCTTCAACTACTCTCACCCGCTCGGCCGTTTTTTGTCATGTTCAGCTTTATTTTTAACATATTTCTCAGCGTTTTCATGAAAAACCAAGATGAACGTTTTGAACTATGAGAATTCTACTTTCAAAATATTTTTAGTAGATTGAAATCGGATCATACCTGTCGCATTCAGGTCTGCTGGAAAATTGCATAGTAACATAATCAAATGGCCACAGATCAAAAACTATGCATCGGACAGTTCCTGATCTTCGCACAAATGAAGTTTATATCAATAACTAATACTGGCCGAAGGATCTACGCTACAACTCAGAAAATAACCGAGTTATGAATTTTTGAAAAAACTGCATTTTGGCTGTTTTTTACCGATATTCTCTTAAACTAAGGGTCTGATCGAGTCGTCCGACCTCTCATTTTCTTCGTCTTTTCATTTCCTACAATTAGTCTGTAGACGCCATCACGATTAATGTGATAGTTTCCACTTTATAAGCAAAAACCTAAAAACAATGCAATTTTTTGCATAAAATTGTTGATAACAAAGTTATAAATAATAAAGTCGAGTGAAAAACATATCACTATATCATATGGAACTATTTTACAAACAATGGCGCAGCTGGTTTTCTTCTAACACTTTTTACATGAAAAAATCTCTGTAGCTTGGCCTATATGTATAATCAGGTATTATCAAAATTATACAAGGTAACTTAACTAAATTGATCGTTCTGATTGGTTAAAAATTATACGAAAAAAATAACGAAAATAATCGATTATATTTTCGTGTGACGAGACGTATTTTGCGAAACATCTCGAGAGCGCAGCTCGAGTGATGTTTTAAGAAGATACGCCGAGTGACGAGGTCAGTATAACGATTATTTTTGTTTGCTCGAGGTGGTATGCGTTACGATTATATACCGAATAAACAACACCACCAGAACTATAACAAAAGCATTGCATATTGAAAAATTAAACAAAACTTAACACCAAAACGATTCTATTGGCTTATTGACACATGAGTTATATAATCCTCTAAAATAATAGACTATTGTGCACTGTATCAAAGTCAAAAGTAAAGGTGTAATTGTTATTACGTTTTATTTTTGAAGTGTTCGCACATCGTAAATTTTTTTTTTCAGTAACATAAATTGTTTTTTAATTTTTATTCGGTTTTCTATTAAAACATGGTTTTCAAACCATAATTTATTCCTTTTGACTAGCGTCTCAACGCGATGCACTGCGATGGAGCTCTGCTGCTGCGTTTTTTTCATAAACTGCACCCACTGAAGTCGATATGATTTTTTTCTTCTCGTCTCTTGATGATCCTTTGTAATCAAAAAAGCACGAAGTAATGGAAAAATAAACAAACTTTGTTCTTATCATAATACCAAGGAATATTGTACATGTTTTAGTAGTTGCAAATAAAAACAAGAAATGAAACCGTCATTCTGACGACGAACGATCCGTGATTCGTATTTCAAATATCCATTCACTTATCTCGAATGCCAGCTCGTCCACGTTAATGTAGGATATTTGGCAACCCTGGCAGATACTACTGTCTCCGCACGCCGGAAAAAGGGCCGTATGGTCGGGCCGTGAGTGGAGATATTTTAATGAGTAGCTCGGGTTTTTAATTTGCAAATTATTCCTTCCAGCTCTCTGCTGCTTTTCCGGGAGCCTTTTCCACTTCCTCGACGGAATTCCATTTCATATGTAGGCAAGAGTGATTTTGTTGATGAATTGCCTTTTTTGGTCAGAAATTCATTCTTCGCAAGAGGTATTTTCCTTATTCTTTTTTCTACTAAATATATATATATATATATATATATATATATATATATATATATATATATATATATATATATATATATATATATATATATATATATATATATATATATATATATATATATATATATATATATATATATATATATATATATATATATATATATATATATATATATATATATATATATATATATATATATAATACGTTGAGAAATTCATTTGAAAATATGATGAATAACCAAATCAACCCCCTTACGGAACTAGTTTCATGAGATACGACGACATGGAATTCCCATGCATTCTTCAAGGGAGAATCTTAGAAAATCCGACATCGGTGCCATTCACGATAGATACACTAGAAACAATGGTGGCAGTTAAAAGTTTGAAAATTTGAACGTGATTTACGTCCAAATTGACTTTTAAGAATTTATATGTAAAAAAGAACAAAAATCAGGAGAAAATACGACATCAGAGACGGAATAACTTAGGAATATATATTAAAAATAAAGAACACAAAATACAGAAATGGTCAAAATCATAAGTTTATAAACTCAAACGAAGTAATTGATAAGATATATCTCCGTCACACTTGTAGACACTCCTTTATTTTCTGTTTTTTTTCCTTTTTCCTTCCGTACTCCTTCTTTGCGACTTTTTTAGGATAGTTTGGTGACTTTTCCTATATCCTCTTTTTTTATTTGCCTGCCTGTTTTTGTGTATCTGCATATTATCGAACAATCTATCCCTTAACATCAGAAAGACCCAAATACTAACATTTTCAATAAGAATAATGAAAGAACCAGACCAGGTCTGAGTTTTACGTTGGACAGTTCGATGATATGGTCAGCACATGTTGGGATCCTTTGCAGGAAGCTCAGTGCAGCTGTTGTCAGCATCTGCAGGATCAAACACATGATGGAAATGAGACAAGCGTTGACTACCTATTATGTCAATTTCCACATCTTGGCTACGTATGGTATCATACTTTGGAAAGCCTCGCACGGGATTGTTAGGATATTCCTGAAGGAGAAGGAAGCGGTACGAGCGTTGTTTGGAGTATTCCGGTTGACGAGCTGTAGAGAACTTTTTAGGACGCTAGGGATGTTGACCTTGCCGTGTTGTTATATTCTGCAGAGTCTAACCTACTTTCACGAACAAAAGGAAAAATTTCTCCAACACACATCTTTCCATGAACATCATACAAGGAAACGTGATAACTATATCCTTCCCAAACATCGCTTGGAAAAAACACAAAATTATTTTAATCATATCGCCATTAAATTATATAATAAGCTTCCTTTCAACTACAAGAATCTGAACAATGCAAAGTTCAAGAGAATATTAAAGAAATGTTATTGGAAAGCTGTTTCTACAGCATTGAGGAATTTATGTCAAATGAGTGTTTGAGCGGCTTTTCATGTGATTTCTATATGTGTATTTGAATATGCTTGTGAATTTTATTTTTATGTGTGTTATGTTGACTTGCTATGTAATTATTGATAGTGAATAAATTTCTATTCTATTCTATTGTTTTCGATTTTGGTGTTTTTAAGTTTGTTTTTTTTCCTCTGTGTTACTATTAAAATGTACGGGCAGTATACATTCGTGTACATTCGAACTTGTTGATATAATGTTGGATAAATTCGCATGGATTCATTATATATCCCTGGATTGGAAAAATAAATACTTATTAACTTATTTTTCACAATATACTATTAAGATTGAGATGGCGGCAAACTATCAAACCTTCGTAACAAAGAATGAAGATATATCATATCGCGGTTTCACTGTTCTTGTGCATTCGATTCGTTAGTGCAACTTCTACCCAGAAAACCTCCTTTGTTTCCAATTTTCCTGAAACACTAGACAGAACACTTTCCTTATCAATATCTGAATATCCTCTACGGCGTACAAAGGAGATTGTCTCGTCTTGGACGACAATGAGATGTCAGATCTGGAAGAAACACTCACAAAGTACGGAGAGACGTTTGTCAGAGGATTCATTACTGGACTGATAGATTGTTCACCGAAGGAACTCATTATTCTTTCATCGAGCTACGGGCATCTTCACAGGGAAGCCACGTGATTTGTTACTGAGACGCTTTTCATGTTTTTTTGCACGTATTCTGCAATTTTTCCGTTGTCTTTTTCGTGATACCTTGAGTCTATTTTTGTTTTTGTAAAGTATAAGTTGGATATCAAATCCAATTCTAGTATTATCTCGACGTTATTCAAATTATTCTTTATATTCATTAAATTATGTCATTGAATATAGTTATCTGCGTGTAACTTCGATTTCATTTAGTGGTTGAAAGAAAAACCACTGTGAATGCAATATACTTTTGTCCACGACTGTACTATAAATCATTCATTATACGTGTGCTTCCTGAAGTACAATTATACCTATTATTCACTAGTGTGTATAATGTTTTATTATACACTGCATGACGTCACACTCAAAACGTATGTCCAAACTTGAGACTATCATTCACATTGTTAGGATAGTATTGTTATTAGATTTTTAGGTTTTATGTAACTAAGATAACTTTTAGGCAAATTATTCAACTAATATTTTATATAATGCCCAATTTATTGAATATTTACTCTAATAAATTATCTGCTTCATTTTTATCAGAGTGAAAGAAAGGAATGGAATCGATGTCAAGTGAAATAGTTGACATTTACGTGAGTATGCAGTTTTCAGTGAACACAGAAAATGTTATGTCAACGCTTTTGATAACTATTTTTATTGTTGAAAATGCAGATTATTACTAAGTCATGGACAAAGTATAGTATTCTACTCGCACAAAATTACAGTTTTTCACTCGAGTGAAAAATAGCAATCATTTTGCCATAGGGCGTAATGAGTGGGCATAATTGATCATAACGTCCGCTAATTGTACAAGAAGAAATGAAGCAACTTCCATTGATTAAATACTTAATAATCCTTGTCGTATACAATTTCTCCGGCAAAGAATTATTCGCAGTTTTGGATGCATTTTCTATGATATTCTTGGGTAAATTCATTTTAATTTCCATTATTTCTATAGGACTACACAAAGAAAGCAGCAATGACATTCACTAAATATGATGACAAAAATATTCAAAAACGTCAAAATATCAACAAATGACATGCCTACTATGAGAAGGAAAATGGAAATTATAGGAGCAATGAACTGATGACTTGGTGCGTAAATAGCTAGAAGCAATATTTATATATATATATATATATATATATATATATATATATATATATATATATATATATATATATATATTTATATATACATATATATATATATATATATAATAATAAATATATATATATTTATATATATATATATATATATATATATATATATATATATATATATATATATATATATATAATATATATATATATATATATATATATATATATATATATATATATATATATATAAAATATATATATATAGAAATATATATATATATATATATATATATATATATATATATATATATATATATATATATATATATATATATATATATATATATATATATATATATATATATATATATATATATATATATATATATATATATATATATATATATATATATATATATATATATATAAAAATACATACATAATGAAATTAATGGACTAAAATTAACATATTAAAAAATAAATAACTCTGTCATATGCCACATGTCTTGTCGTTTTGATTCTTTTGTATTAATAAATTAAACTAACCTGTCACAGCAAAACTTTTATTGTTGCCATATATATATATATATATATATATATATATATATATGAATAATTATTGTTTGTTCTGTATTTTCAATTATTGAAGTATCTAATATTATTAGACTGAATATCACTTAATTAGCAACTGAAATCAGTCACTGCTGCTAATAGATAGATGAATAAGGTGTTTGTATTTTGAGTAGACATTTTTTTGAAGTTCAAGAAAATATTAAAGTTATTCTGCACTTAACAAAAGTTTTGAAAAAGTCAAGGTATATATATATATATATATATATATATATATATATATATATATATATATATATATATATATATATATATATATATATATATATATATATATATATATATATATATATATATATATATATATATATATATATATATATATATATATATATATATATATAAATTGATAAATTGCTGAAGTTTTCTTTGTAAAATTTTTAAATATAATTTATTTTTAGTTTTGATAAACGAATAAGATTTGAAAAATGAATTGAAACAACTGTTGACGTTTGGATGCAAAATTTGTAACAATGTTAAAATATTCCTGTAAATTATGACTTCTCCAAAAGTGGACAATAAAGGAATTGAATATACATAAAAGTTTCTGTTGCATATACTTTTTAAGAGCAAAAAATAGTTTCTTTAAAAGTCAAAAAAAATTATTTTTATCAATTAGTTCATTTATGGAAGGTTTGCTTCGTTAATTATAATTATTTCATGATAGTGAATATAACATGGTAAAATATAAAACTGTTTTTTTTTGTAGAGTTTATATACGAATCAAGAGAATTTTACAGAACTTTCATTTGATTCAGAATACATTCTGATACGAATATTGAACAACCTTATTAACAGAAAGATTTTTCAATGTATTATGGAGTCATATTTCAAACGAATTGACTTCTCCTTTATCTGAATGTCTTTAGACACACCGCAAATTCATATCAGTCCACAACATATATGTGATTTAAAACTTTGAAAATATTCTACTTCTCACTTTGTTATATAAATTGATAACAATTTTGTCTAATCTAGTGAAATTATGTAGCTTAATGCTAGTATATTTCGAAAATTTCTGAATTTATGGCGGAATTTATTTTCCTTGTGTCAATGAGGCTCAAAGAACTACGTCTATAAACTAATACCTTTGCAAATGTTATTTTAAAATTGGATTAGAATGGGGTGCTAAATACGATAAAGCTTAATTTCAGTTCGTTATAAATGTAAATAGTATTATAATGAAAGTGAAATTAAATTACCGCGATAGGTAAGTTCCTCAATTTCTTGAGTAGCATATTACTTGTCAACCCTTCTACTTTGACTAGATGAAGATAAGTTGATTGTTTCGCTAGAAACTCTCAATCAGAAAAATACAAAACCATCAAGTTTGAGTCCTTAGGGAAGATAGAGGTTTAGGTAGTTGAAACTCTATAAATTATCGTGGAAAATGCCTGATTATTCGGTACTCTACTTATTCAGAAATATTATTACAGAGTACTTACTATAAATCAACAAAATATTGCAGAATTTGTTGAAATATTCAAAAGTCGATTGAGAATGGAATATTTTCGAAATTGTTGTTTTCCCTATTTTGGCATGTTTAAATGACTGTTAGGTTTTCCTGACACTCGCAGTTAGCGCTTAAAACAGCGTATGAATTCGAAAGAATAAATTAAGATCTTGGTCATTTAGAAAATTTGATTAGGAAACTTCATTTAATTAATTCGTATTTTTAATTTCGAATTTGAAATATCACATTCATTGAATAGATGTTTACAACTGAACCCCTGGAAAACAGTAACGGTTAACTAATATAAATATCAAATCATGAAAAATATACATGTTGACCATGGTCAATTTAATATACTACATAAACTGAACAAGGAAAATTCTTCAATAATTCAAAAAAAATTAACAAACAACTTTTCAAGAGAGCTGGTTATATGTATTCCCCCTCGAGACTTCTACATTAACAGTTCAACAGTGAATTATAGTGATCGTCACCCGACTCATGAATGTTTCGATCTTATTAGATCACACAGTTGCAGCTAATCTGACCTTGAAATTCTCGAAATAAGTTCCACCCATAACAGCAAATTACCCCTTGTAAACGATTGTCTGTTTTATAGAACAAGATGTAATACTCTCCTGTAGTCAGTCTTGATAATAAGTTTATAACTCGAAACATGTCGACTATCCTTTAATGCTGAATACAGTATCTAATTATTTTTATATAGTGAAGCTTAAGCCAAGTGTGTTTTATCGTAAAGTTCAAACTTTATTATATATATATATATATATATATATATATATATTTATATATTTATATATATATATATATATATAATTATATATATATATATTTATATATCTATACTATATATATATATTTATATATATATATATATATAATATATATATATATATATATATACCTATATATATATATATATATATATATATATATATATATATATATATATATATATATATATATATATATATATACAGTGGCGTAGATAGGGGGGGATCAAGGGGATCAATCCCCCCCCCCCATGAGCCTACGATAATTATAATGGAACTGAATAAAAGTCTTCGTATCTATGTTCGTATTTAAGTACTTTACATGAAATTTAGTAACCACTAGCACCTTTTCTGCCATTATGTATGTGCAATTATAAAAATATCACCTAGATATGTTTTTGTGACGGCTGTGCAATTGAGTATTGAATAATTTCCGCGCTTCGAACAGGTCGACCAATCAGGAATGGACATAATTTTAAAATTATAAAGCAACTAGTAGTTTTGAGCATATTTTATTCAATGTTGAATTAGTATGTTTGATCGGTCACTATGAGCAAAAGAGTGATAGAAAGTTCAAATGGCTCTAATGGAAAATTTTTATTTCGAAAGGAAGAAGTCAATCAAAATCTCCACGCACTTCTCCTTCTAAATTGTATACTATACTTACTATTGAACAAAAGTGCTCGAGCTTTTGTTTAATGGTGTAATATTATATCTAAAGGAGTTTTGTTCAATAGTATAGGTAGTATAAAATTTAGAAAGAGAACAAGTGCGATGAGGTTTTGGTTGACTTGTTCCTTCGTACATAAAATTTTTCATTTCAGCCATTTAAGCTCTTTCAAATAAGGTTTTTGGTTCTAGTGACCGATTAAATTCCTATTTACATTCGAGGAGCGTGACTTCTGCTCATAGAGGATTTACAATCAATATTTAATATTTCGAATATTTTGTAGAGTAGGTATCGAAATATGAGCTCTGAATTTTGGATTTGATTGTCAATTTAATTACTCCATAATATTTTGAAGTTAATAAAAATTGTCGAGTAAGTAAAAATTTTCTTGCGATGGCTGGACTACATCATGAATCTTGGAGAAATATTTACTAATCATGAGAATACAGTCTAGTTAACAAGTGCTTTTGTGTTCAACTTTTTTCATCAGTCTCGGAAGAATATGAGCAAATAGCATATAGATATTTTTTGAAAAAAATTGAGTTCCGTTCGGGTAAATTGTAAAAGTGATAAACAATTTACTGAAAGAAAAAGAAAAGTTTGTTTTTCAAATATCTCAAAACCAATAGATATTTTGATATCTAAATAAAGATACAAAAAGAGGAGGAAATTACCTATAAGAAATTTTTAACTGCCGGAACTGTAGGATAAATATTTATAATTTTCTCAGCGGGGTGAAAATACGGCCGAAAACAGGTAATCTGGCTTGCGAAAGTCACGCCCATTTGGGACACTTCAACGATAAACATTATTTAACTATATTAAATATGAAAATTAAGGAATGAAAAATTTCGGGTTCTTACTAGATAGGTAAATGAACAATAATCCAGCGACAACAAATTTTTATCGCTATTTTACGCGCATTATTTATGCAATAGCTTTTTGCTACTTGAACAAGAACATTGCAAGTGTGTTAACTGTTAAACTATAAATCTGTTATTTTTTCCTTTCTTGGAGCTAGTTTCGAAAGACCTCAGAATAGATCCCCGTTGAAAAATTCGATTTTCTAGTTTTTTACTAACAATTTACTCAGTTGCAAAAATAAACACTAATCATAACTTCTTTTTCCTGATTCTCTTATAAACAACGCATTTATTTATAACAATTGTTCAAATAATAGGAGATGAACATTGAAAATAACCATTTCCATGTAGCTTCCCATAATAAAAAATGGACCATTAAATTCATGAAAAAAATTTCATTTCGATTTTGCAAAACTACGTAAATTGTTAGAGAAAAACAAAAAAAAATGAAATTTTTTATTTTTTCAACAGGGATTTACTTAAATAGCTCCAAGAATGAAAAAATCTCAGATGTATACTTGAACAGTTATCACAATTTTCATGTTCAAGCACCAAAAAATTGTTGATTAACTATTGCATAACTAATAGAAAAATTTCTATTATCGCCGGATTATTGTTCATTCACC
Source organism: Cynegetis impunctata (assembly GCA_030704885.1). Taxonomy (NCBI): domain Eukaryota; kingdom Metazoa; phylum Arthropoda; class Insecta; order Coleoptera; family Coccinellidae; genus Cynegetis; species Cynegetis impunctata. The sequence continues at coordinate 1,172,690 of JARQZK010002176.1, read as the reverse complement.
GATTCAGTAACTTTTCATATTTTATATGGTTAAATAATGTTTATTGTTGAAGTGTCCTAAATGGGCGTGACTTGCCCAAACGAAGTTACCCCTTTTCAGCCGTATTTTTACCTCTCTGAGAAAATTATGAATATTGATTCTACAGTTCCGGAAGTTGAGTTTTTTTTTTGGGAAGGTACGTTTTCTTTTCGAATCTTTCTTGATATTTCAAAAATCTCAATTTTTTTTTGACATATTGGCAAAAAATCAATCCCCATTTTTCAGTAGGTATATTGTTTATATCTTTCACAATTTTCACTTGCGAATTTTTAATTTTCTCAAAAAACATCTACATGCTACAAATCGAATAACACTTTGATTTTATATTTCCGAAACTGCTGAAAAATTTTATATATATATATATATATATATATATATATATATATATATATATATATATATATATATATATATATATATATATATATATATATATATATATAGAACTATAATATTTATTTCCAAACTGTCGGAATTCCAATTTACTCAATCAAAATGAAGCCTTATATCTTCACAGAAATTAACGACAACATAAGGTTATAACTAATATGATGAAAAAAACAAGAAGGTTCACAAAAAATACAAATTTTCCAGATTTGAAAAACATAGTTTTTTTAGTTACAGTAGATCAAACTCAATATATAACTGAAGAACTAAACAAGATAAAAAAAAATGTAAAAAAACAAGAGAAAAAAATAAAAACTTGACTCTGTAAGAGTATCATTCAATTTTGTATGCAAATATGATTCATATCAAAAAATAGGTTCTGTTTGAATGATACGTTCAATTTAAAATTTTTCAAACCCAATTTTCTTCGAAGTAGGTACCTAATAAAAAATCGTTTCCTGTTTCAATTGATGAATACTTCGACAATTATGTTGACAACATTAAAAATCAAAGATATAATCTCAAACACAAGACATATTCTTGTTTGATTGGTGAATATTTTCATAATTCCTATATCAACTTAAAGGGTTCTGTTTCAAGAATAATTATCAAAAAATTTTAATTACAAAAGATCGAAACTTGTTTCATCAAAAATTTTATAAGCAATGATTCGCATTCAAAATGGAATCTCCTTACTATTTGGGATAATAATCAATAGGTACTCACCAGAAACTTTTGGATGGTATAACTTATTAATAATAATTACTTTAAATCAAAACTACTGTAAGAAATATACACTGACACATCACGTTTTTCAAGAATGTCATTTTGAGAAATTAGGTTAATATTACACTTGCTTTTCTATGTTAATAACTGATTGCGATTATTTATTGCATAGAATATTTAATTCCATTTTTACGTCTATATTATATTAGTGTGAAGGGGAAAGTTCTTTTATCTTTTTAAGCATAATTCACGCACGGAAAGGGGTTATATTCGGCACAGTTAAAGTTTATATACATAAGGAGTGTAGAAAATTCATATATAATCTATTACAAATACTTAAATTCAATTTCCGAAAAATGTGCTTAGTACGAAGGCTACTCTGACTTCTTTGCCATTTTAACAATATTGTTTACTCTTATACAGCTAATGTCAAACACGTATCATTTGAACTTAAATCACTAAGGTCATATTTTTCACGTGAAATGCATTTAGTTGAGATGAGATTCTAACGGATACATCTATATTTTGAAAAATCACTGCTTAAATGGCAAACCTAATTGAAAAAAGAAAATAATATATTTTATTTTAAAAAAAATTCGGAGTGCATGATGGTTACAAATGAAAGTTGAAACTAAGGATGGAACGTACCTCAATAATATCATCTGAGATATATTTCAATCACTTCCTAGAAATAAAACAACCTTATGAAGCTATTTTCAAGAGATTAAAAGAAAATATTGTTAATTACGGATGATTAAACAAACAAAGACAAAACAATAACAACATTGAAGATGTTTAATAATAATTTTTAACCTCTTGAAAATAGCTTCATTTGTTTGTCTTCTTTCTGAATAGCGATTGAAATATATTTCAGATACAAATATCAAAACTGTTATTACTTTGAATGAAGTTTTCTAACATAACATATTTCTTGTTATTTTCTTACTACATCCTCACTTTTTCTATTAAATCAGTCAATTGATATTATTACTTACTGGCAATGCGTATAAAAAATGGAAACGTAATTTAGTGAAATATTATTTGTTTTATTAAAGACTTACACATCAAAAGCACCCCGATATATTATACATCGTTAAAAAGACATAAAACACACAACACAACTATGATTCCCTTTTAAAAAAAAATACAACCTGAGGCCAAAACTCGAAATTGCACTTTTCTTTTCAAATTTCCTCGACAAACTGACTAAAGAAGGTAAAAATTATTATACTGTAACTTCACAAACAACTATTATATGCACACTTGTGTAAAAGTCGAAAAATTGAACTGTTCAAAGTTTAGAATTCTCCAGTGAATTTGTCTCGAAAAAGAGATCGAGAATGCGCTCTCGATTTTTTGTATCTCCTATACTTACCGAAATACCATATACAAACATCGAAATTTGCCCACCCTGTACAAAAAATAACAGCTACGGAGAGAAAAACTATTATTTCGAACTTAAAATATCTTTTGATTTAATATTTCTTCGATCAAAAATTACAAAAGAACGGCTCAATCACTTTCCATCATGTCAACTAGCATTGAAAAGTCTGGAATGTGAAGTGTTTAATAGATCTGGTAGACTAATTTATTTGGGAAGGAAATCATACGTTATTTTGAATTGGAAGTTAGCAATAACTCCACGTTACTCCCTTAAAGACTGAATTCATCCAAATGTTTGTGAAACAAAGTACCTAAGTTCAACAGCTTGTTTATCCTTTAACATTTAGACTTTCTGTATAAGTATAATCATTTACGGACTGAACTGGATCATTTTATATTACCACCAACCAGTATTAGGACTGGACTCGACCATCATTTCCGGTGAAAATACCAATACCTCCTATAAACAAACGTAATAAAAGAGACAGTAGCGGATTTTCGTCCGGGATCAAGATAGCCAATATCGTAAATACTGACGACAAGGCAACACCTTAGTTATTTTCAGTATTATCCTCTGTAATATCCGGTGTAGTTTTATTGTCGAGGCAGGATCTTCAAACTGATTGAATCCTCCCGTTTCGTTCTGAATAGATGAATAGGGCAGAATTTCCAATATTCCGGGGCTTGGAGTCACGTCCTACGTGAAAAACAAACACTCTCTAAGTCAAATTCGTTCTGGTATACTGAACTTGCTGAATAAGCTGACGCTGAATCAGGATCTCCGATTTTTCGATAAATTGTGCGGTGAGACTGGTTTTCTTCTTATGGATGTATGTCACATCAATATCGAAATACAAAATTTGATTGATCGATCTAGTTTTCATTTATGTTCAAAATATGTGAAAACAATATTACTGATTACTTTCTCATTACTGAATCGAACTAATGAAAATTTTATCAAACCTAAGCAATAACTACATAAATTCAATAAGATCAGAAAGTGTGAAGCCACTTTCTGAGAAATCAACTTGCGTTCTTAAGCAAACTAAGGCAGAAAAATATTTTCAATTTGTCATTTCAATGCACAACATACAATTGAAGCTATCTACTGCTTTGATTTCTTTTTCAAATACACATGTTTCCAGAATGAATATATATATATATATATATATATATATATATATATATATATAAATTTAATTATATTATATATATATATATATATATATATATATATATATATATATATATATATATATGAAAAACTTGGTTCTCGGAATGAACCGCGTAAAAGATTTGAAAAATCTCGACGTTTCGGCTCCTTTTGCGAAGCCATCTTCAGAAGAATTAGAACGAAAATAATTCAGATACGTGGCCTCAATCTGCCTACTCCACGAATCGAATTAGGAGGAATCGGAAACCTGCCTACTCTTCATAGTCAACTAGAGTAGGCAGGTTGAGACTTCAGAGTTGACAGGAAGCAGTACGGTTGGTGGAGTAGGCAGGTTGTGACCACGCAATCGTATTGTTTCCGATTCCTCCTAATTCGATTCGTGGAGTAGGCAGATTGAGGCCACATATCTGAATTATTTTCCTTCTAATTCTCCTGAAGATGGCTTCGCAAAAGGAGCCGAAACGTCGAGATTTTTCAAATCTTTTACGCGGTTCATTCCGAGAACCAAGTTTTTCAAATACTTCCGACCACGAAAATCTTTCTGAACATTATATATATATATATATATATATATATATATATATATATATATAAATAGATATATATATATATATATATATATATATATATATATATATATATATATATATATATATATATATATATATATATATAGGTATATATATATATTTTAATTTAAATTTAAATTTAATTTTTAAGATCTTAAAATTAAAGATGATACTGAAAGTACAAAATATCACTCAGAACGTTTTACTGTCTGCAAAATGATTAAAATGTATTATATTGAAAAATTGAAGCATCTGATTATATTCTACAACAAAATCGAAAATAATCATAAATTTATATTCTCCTTGGCAGGGCACAATTTAGAATATAATTTTGTTATTTATACAATTCTTTTTTTTCTATTCTTATGCCTATTCTATATAAATTCTCATAATTATAATCACTGATGTTTTTTATATATTTCAAACGATAAACATTAATTATAAATGCAAATCTTCTTCACCGAGATGAATTTGAAACTTCAAGTGAATTTGAAAAAGCTGTGTAGCTTAGGAAACCCTTTGAAACCTACGAAAAAATTCACGTACTAAATTTCAATCATCTTATTCAATCTGTAGAAACTGTGTATGTACGCAAAACCTCAAAAGCGACGAAAACAACGGTCAAAAAAAAGGTTGTACCACCAAAAGTCACTTTCCCAACATCATCTTAATTCACGTACAAATCTTCTCTCCTTTAACTCAATTTGTGAGCGATTTGGGGTTGCAAATATCTTCCAAATACCGTTTTTTCTCTGCCTACCTGAAAACGCTAGAAGGTGGATTTCTGAATCAGTTGTTCATAATTAATTCTCACTTCGTTTTCTATAGGTTTGAAGTATTCAAGCTCATGCCCCTTCCCGTCACTCCAAAGTTGGAAGATGACAAAATTTTGAATGAATTCACCCAAATTTTGATAGTTTTGTTATGACTTAAAAACATTCCAGCTGGCGTACTCTGGCGGCCAGATGGATACATTTTTTATTTCCAACGTCAACATATGCAATTGCATGTACAAGTTTCAGATTTCTTACAAATTACGGCGCAAACGGTGAAAAATGGAAAGTGCAAATTTTGCAAAACGTAGGATCAAGAATAAACAGTGCTGTTGCTAGAAAAGTTCTAATTCAAAAGCATATACAAATACAAGTGTTAGCTCTCATCGTTTTCCAAAGCCAAATAAATATTTCGTAGAGAAAGAAAATCATTTTAGAGAAAAGTAAAAGATTGATTTATTGAAGGTATGGAAAATCAATCTGAAGAAGAATCACATAACTCCGAGAATGACGGTGGGATCTTTGCATTTTACAAAGAAATAACATTTTTCCAGGTTATCAACTCGTATGATTAAAATTAAGGTTTGTTGTCTTTATAAATGAAGATTCAAGATGTTGCAAAGGAGAGTTTGGTGAAAAATTCCGATCTTACATGTAATCTTCGAAATCTTACAATAAATAAAGGAATTTGAAAGCAGACAGAGCTTAGCAGCACATGAACAAGAGCAGAATGAAATTTCTCCTCGTTCTGTGAACTCCCCATTAATTTCACGAGGTTTATCTTTGAAGTGAAAAAAATATAAACAAAATGCATTAAATAGGCCTTGACTTCTCATCATTTTTCCCACATTGTAGGTATGATGAATTTCCATGTTTCAAAAACCTTTCACATTCTCTGTATTTCCTCTGGAGTAAGTTTCCACCTGCATATCGCTTCACACTCTCATTAAAAACTTTCAAATCTCTCATATTTTGAGTTCAAAGTTGGTTTCGAAGCTCCATGTTTTGACGTTATCACCTAAGCTCCGCCTGTATGTCAGATCACAATAGTCTATTATATTCTGGGAAAATACGACTAAGAAACTTTCAAATGACTAGCTGCTTTATCATTAGATATTAAAAGTCGAGAATTGTTCTCCATTTCACTAAAAGTTAATTTCAATTAATCCATTCTTCATAAAACAAAAAATTATTACAGATAACATTTATTTCTGTATATTGAAATAGTACGATATAAAATCACACTGTTAATTAATAATACTTTGTATACTATACGATAATTTGCTATATGGCCCAAACATCATCAGAAAATAGAATTGAGAAGGTGCATCCAATTTGTGTTATTCGTAGGGAATGGTCGATATGCGACTAAAAGGGGATCCGACCAGGGGTTCACGCGAGAGTCCCCGTAGGAACGCTACAGGTACTAAAATATTGATGCCACATGTTATATATTCAACATCGGTACGGGATATAAAACTGGCTGCTATTGGCCATATCTTAGCATTACCGCTGCCACGGATGCCTCGGCACGCGCTATATCCATCTGGGAAAACAATTTCTACTTTTCCACATCAACTTCCTTATCTTCGCCGCAGGAAAGGCGAGATGCTGCTCCTTTCTGCTGATATTATAAATACTTATTACTTTTACATAAATAACCGTGGTAGTTTTTATTTTTTCCGAGTGGGTTTGGGTTTTATCTCGTAGGGATATTATGTTCCAATAGACGACAATAGTAGTGCATAAAATTTATTCAAAGATATTTAGGTGACTATTTCACTCATTCCATTTTTAGTGAGAAAGTTTCTATAGCAACTCTCGTTTCACAGCGATAAAACATGCAAGCCGGCAAAATTTAGTGTTAGTATTTCAGCGACAATTCCACTCATGTATAATAATTCCCATTTGAGAGAACGAAAATCGTCGTTTGCTATCGGATAAATAGGAAGGAACAGAAATGCAAGTGGATAAAAATATCGGATAAATTACGTTACCTTACCAACGCTAGCAATTATTCGTTTAGCAAGCGTTGCATCAGTTTGACAATTGTAAATGTCGAAAACAGAATTTTACAACAAATACCTAATATTCCAGTAAATATGTTGAGATTTGGAAATATTTGCGAGGTATAAATAATAAGGGAGATCGAAAACTCAACTCCTGAAAATACAAAAAAACTCATTCATCCATTTGGAATCAATTTAGCGAATTTTGTAAACAACGAAACTTCAATTTGGAAACCGAACATTCAGTGGAAAATGTGGCAGGAATATTGATGGACTGTGGTTTTAATATGAAGAAACAGAATGGGAAAGATTATAAAGAATACGTGGTGAAAACAATGTGGAACACAACCGCGAAAATGTTGCAAACCATGTATTTCGAAAAATTTAATGTTACTTTCAATCCTTTCACTGATTTGGCATTAAAAATAATTCATGGAATTGTCCTACCAAATACCACGCGAGCTCAGGTTTAGCAGGATATTTTTTGTGGTTGTTTTCTCATACCTATTTTCATTGACAATTTAACTCGTTCTGTTCAGACAAAATCACTCGAGCTACGCTCTCGTGATTTTGTCAGAACAGCTCTCGTTAAATTGCCAATGAAAGTAAATATTCGAAAATCACGACGAAAAAATATCCGGCTACGCTCTCGTGATTTTGTCAGAACAGCTCTCGTTAAATTGCCAATGAAAGTAAATATTCGAAAAGAACGACGAAAAAATATCCGGCTAAATCTGAGCTCTAGTGGTAGGTATTACCCCCGATAATATTTTGATATTTCTCACATTAATCGTTATTTCCTTGACTTTCTGAAATGTGACCATATTACTGTTAGACATATTTTCTCGTGAAATAGTCATGTCGAATACCACTCGAGATGAAATTTAAGCAGGTAAAATTTCTCTCTTGTAACATTCAAGTTTGTTGCTTAGACAATTTCGCTCATGACATTGTTTCCGCCTGACGGCTCGTGATTTTGATACAAATGTCATTCGCGAAATCGCCTAAGCAGCAAACTTTCATATCACAATCGAGAAATTTTGCCGGCAAAATTTCATCTCTAGTGGTATTATATATGACTATTTGACTCATTCCTTTTTAGTGAGAAAGTTTCCATAGCTACTCTTGTTTCAGAGCAATAAAACATGCAAGCCGGCAAAACTTACTATGTTAGTATTTCAGCGATAATATTTTGACATTTCTCACATGAATCGTTATTTCCTTGACTTTCTGAAATGTGACCGTATTACTGTTAGACATATTTTCTCGAGAAACAGTCATGTCGAATACCACTCGAGATGAAATTTAAGCAGGTAAAATTTCTCTCTTGTAACATTCAAGTTTGTTGCTTAGACAATTTCGCTCATGACATTTTTTCCAAAATCACTCGCCTGACGGCTCGTGATTTTGATACAAATGTCATTCGCGAAATTGCCTAAGCAACAAACTTTCATATTACAATCGAGAAATTTTGCCGGCAAAATTTCATCTCTAGTGGTATTATATATGACTATTTCACTCATTCCATTTTTAGTGAGGAAGTTTCCATAGCAACTCTCGTTTCACAGCGATAAAAGATGCAAGCCGGCAAAACTTAGCAAGTTATTATTTCATCGATTATATAATTCATGTATGAATAAGCCAATAGAATCCGTGAATTTTGCATAACTACAGCGTATTGATAAGTGAATATACCCTTGACGACGTAATATAATCGTTTTGGTGTTTCGCCTCGTGTCAAAATGTGAATGTTTTCATATCGACGATGTTTTGACGTTTGTCAAAAAAAATAATATTTTTTATTCGTTATATAACCGTAATGAATACCACTCGAGCAATCGAAAATGATCGATTATACTGACCTCGTCACTCGACGTATTTTCTTAAAACACCACTCGAGCTGCGCTCTCGTGTTTTTTCGCAAAATACGTCTCGTGGCTGGGAAGTATAATCAATTATTCTCGATGCTCTTGTGATATTATAACTGATAATATTTTGACATTCATCACATTGACATTTCTCACATTCATAGATAGCTTGGGAAATGAATACCATAAAGAAAACAAACAACGTTCAGTTAATCTATGATGAATACTTCATTAATCGTTATTTTCTTGACTTTCTCAAATGTGAAAATATTACTGTTAGACATATTTTCTCGTAAAATAGTCATGTCGAATACCACTCGAGATGAAATTTAACCCCTTAATGCATGATTTTTTTGAAATTGATAAAAAAAAGTACAGTGGGAAAAAGACATATATTTCATCAGAAAAATATTTAAAAAAATAAAGCACAATATTCTTTGTCAAAAAAAAAAGAAAAACTGGTTTGTGCCAAATATGGCACAGCATGCAACATGAACTAAAAATATTTTATACAGCCAATATTTCATCTTCATCTGATATTTTGTCTTCACTTTCATTTTGATTAAAATTATATATAACTACATTTTTTCATGCATAAAATAACTTGGGATCCATATAGGGTTGCCAACCCTCCCGGATTACCCGGGAGACTCCGGTAATAATGGTTATCCTCCCGACCTCCTGGGTTACAATAATTTCTCCGGTTCTTCTGAAATTATACGTAACCGTCGCTGTAACAAAACTTCGATCTTTGATGATTATGATTTTATGGTGAAAAACCGTCAAATATTAGATACTGCTCGAAAGCAAATTGAATATAAATTTAAAATTGATTGACAATTTCTTACACCTCCCCCCCCTTAGTAAATTTATAAAATTCTCCCGAGAGTTGGCAACCCTAGATCCATTATATTTCAGAAAAAGATTTCTTTCACATCTTCTAAATTCATAATCGGCAGATATGGTCATGTCAGATATACTTTTGAACTGCATAATGTTCCATATATGGCACAATATGGTCAAGTCAGATATACTTGAATTGCATAATGTTCCATATATGGCACAAAGTGATTTTTAGATGAAAAATGTCAATTATTCAAAAATACGAGTACTTGCCACTATGAGGCAGTTACTAGAAGTATATTTTTTACAAAAACAATTTTTATTGGGTAGAAAGTTACGTGGATGAACTCAAAACTATTACTCAATCTACAATAATACTGACAAGCAGCTGATTCATCGTCACCATTTTGAAAAACGTATATAACTGCGAAATAATTACAGAGAGGGAGCTGCCTCTTTGGAAATATGTTTGTATGTGCCAGAAATGGTAATTCATGCAAATAAAGTAATATTTCTCTGACGTATGTATTAAAGAGATGTAAAACATTGGTTTGTGCCATATTTGGCACACGATGCAACAAGGGGTTAAGCAGGTAAAATTTCTCTCTTGTAACATTCAAGTTTGTTGCTTAGGCAATTTCGCTCATGACATTTTGTCCAAAACCACTCGCCTGACGGCTCTTGATTTTGATACAAATGTCATTCGCGAAATCGCCTAAGCAACAAACTTTCATATTACAATCGAGAAATTTTGCCGGCAAAATTTCATCTCTAGTGGTATTATATTATATGAAAATATATTTTATATATTTCGATAATTGAGGTGGGAATTTAAAAAAAAACATAAGCGAAGTTGAAGTTTCTGTCGTTGGGATATTATGTTTCAAAAGATGAAATTCAAATTGCTTACAATAATATTTTGGAAGAAATATAAATATGCATTCACATATTTGCAAAATTGAGGTGCAGTTGGAAGAATGACTTTATTGTAGGAATATGATTGCTAATTAAAAACACTTACTCTCTTTTTTTCACAAACGAAATATACAATTGCAGTTTCCCTTCTGTTGAAATACTAAATTTTCATTATTTTAACATAATGAACTGTCATAATTTGTATTTTTTCTGAGCGAATTCAAAAAGTTTTATCACGGTTGGATATTATGTTCCAAAAGAAGTCACTCATAGAGCAATTTTTTTAATGTTCTTCGGGTGAAAAAAATAAATCTTTTTTGATAAATGAGTTACAAATTAAAAAGAAGCGAATTCGAAGCTTCAACTTAAGAAATATATTGCTCTACAAACAATATGTGTATTGTGAAAGTAAATGATGTGTTTTTTTCACTGCTATCATAAATACCCAGAACTTTCACATTCAATAACTATCGTAGTTTTCTCCAAAGTGGTTTCAAGTTTGTTTTATTTCGTTTCCAACTGAGAGGAATTTACTCCGATTATAAGCTTTAGTATGAATTGTTTTAGTTTTTATTTATGAGAACGTATATTGTTCGAAACTTCAACTGATTCTGGGATTGAATGGTACATTATTGGTGCCAGTAGTGCCGGTAGACTTAGCTACACCAAAGGACCTTTGTGGACTATCATAAATTTGGGTGGCCTCACAAGAATTCGCGAATTGCAATATCTTATGCAGACTTGCAAATGATAAAGTTGTCTTATATCATGTAATTTTGTTTCCTGTAACAAAAGATTACCTGTAAAAAGCTGAGAAAATATTTTCAAAACGTTCAGAATATTAATTTTATCTTATTACTTAAATTTTCATATGTGTTAGATACAACTTTACCCTCATATTTAATAGCCGATGAAAGTCCGGAAATTAATATTTCAAATAGTCAGATAATTTTTTTTAGTCGTATTTTATCTCATAAAATACATACTATTGCAGTGTATCCAAGGAAAGCAGTCAGGTGCGGAAGTATTTTTCCCGTCCGTTTAGGACGACTCTTTATCAATGACTTTGGTAGACAATAGTTATTTAATAAACTAGTTCATTAATGACAGCGATTAATGGTTGAGATATTTTAACGCGCGTTAATAGTTCGAGACCATTAATCGCTACATTAATAAACGAGTTTATTACAAGATTTTTCCGTCGACCTTATCATGAATTGAGTATAAGTTCTTGATTGAAATAAATTTTTATTTTGCATGACAGATACACTTGACCTTGACACAATATAAATTTCTATGTTCATTTCGATATATTTATATTTATGCTCCCGATGGAACAATTTGAGAAATTCATAGATGGAATATTAGACATGTGACATTCTGAATAGTTAACATTACCTACAATATCCGATAAGGAATATGTGGAACTGGTGGAAGCTGAAGTGTTATTCACTTTCGAACGATTATTGCATAAAAATTTTTCCGCAGTTTCTACTTTATTTTGTATTGAGTTAAATTTTTCGATTTGAATTATGAATTCCTTTTCTCTGTGGAATAACAGTACAGACACAGAATAATTCAACTATTCCGTGCTGAATACTTCTGTGTTTGGTTGCCCATGACAATCATACATTAAAATAGGAGAAATTGCACATTAAAATGGGTCATTAATGATCAATTTCGTGTACGTTAAAGTAAGCTTTTAGGTCGACGGAAATAGTCATTTATGTACCAAGTGCGTTTATTTTTCATGAAAAAATTATTTTATTATAATGAAAAATCGATTTTAAAATCGGTTCATTGCTCCTATGCTTTCCATTTTCCTTCTCATAGTAGGTATGTCATTTGTTGATATTTTGATGTTTGTGAATATTTTTGTCATCATATTTAGTGAATGTCATAGCTGCTTTCTTTGTGTAGTCTCATAGAAATAATGGAAATGAAAATGAATTTACCAAAAGAATATCACAGAAAATGCAGCCAAAGATGCGAATAATTTATTGCCAGATAAATCCAGAGTCGTATACGACAAGGATTATAAAGTATTCAATCAATGGAAGTTGCTTCATTTTTCTCTGTACAATTAGCGGACGTTATGATCCATTATACCCGTTCTTTACGCCTTAGGGCATAATGTATTTTCTTTATGTTTTTGTGTTTTTATAATAAATGTGTAAATTGTTCTTTTCAACCATTGTTTCAATATGTTTATTAATTTACACCAAGTATCGGCCCAATCAATCCGAAACATAATGTATTTATAGCAACCGTAACTAAGATAAAATCAACGAATAATATACAGTATTCTACATATGTTCCAGGACTACTAACTCGATCGGCATAGAAATTTTCCGAAATATTATGCTTTCATGTTCCCAAATTTTATAATCCCAATTTGATTTATCTCCATCTCTTGGTAGATCAATGTTAACTCTGCATACTTTCTAAGACTAATTGATCGAATTAGAAATTTTCCGAAACATAATTACTGTAGAAATGAACACAATAAATCTTTTGCTGCCATGTTGCCAGCATTTTTACTCGGATTCAAATTTCAATTAACTCAGCAAATGAGAATAATAATAGTATATATGTCTGTTCAAATAATGTCTCAGGTTGAACGCATACAAATGCCCAAAAAGCAATATTAAGTATAATATCAAGTCGAAGACTTTATGGAGAGAGCGTGTATTCAGTAGTCTCGATACGACGCAAGCAGTCGAATTGACTCCGTTCGTTGTTACTCTATTTGAAATTTAAGTAACAAATATTTTAGAAAAAACTATGAGAAATATATATATAGCTATATATATATATATATATATATATATATATATATATATATATATATATATATATATATATATATATATATATATATATATATATATATATATATATATATATATATACATATATACACGGTAGCGAGAAAATCTGGCGACAAGGTATTTTTTTAAGACGATTAAACGTATAATCATCAAATTTCCCTCAGAGATGGATTATTTGAAGAGGTGTACTTAGGTGGCCGGCAAGATCTCCCGACTTGATTGTATTATTGCTAAGACACAGACGGCCAACATTTTGAGCCCCTGATATAAGGAAACTATTAATATTTTTGTAGGTTAGTATGAATAGAGAAATTACATATTGTATGTCCTGGAAAATTGTTTCTTTTTTTTTTAATGTGGTACGTAATCTGTTTTTCTGAAAAGAAGACGAAATCAGCTTTTCTGCGATATATCACTCGACATACGGTGCTTTTAAAAAAATTAAATATGGCGGCGGTACACTGAATGCTGACGTCACTCAAGTTTGACAGGACCTCTGAAAAAGAAACAATACAATCCTGCGCATTACCCTAAAATTTGATGATTATACGTTTAATCGTTTCAAAGAAAATACCTTGTTGCTAGACTTTATCGCTACCCGGTATATATATATATATATATATATATATATATATATATATTTAATTATATATATATATATATAAAATTATATATATTTATATATATATAGATATATATATATATATATATATATATATATATATATATATATCTATATACAGGCCGTTTCTTTTATCATGTGGTAACATTGCTATATTCTAAACCTTAACAGATATGGAAACGATTAAATGGGAAAAAAGTTAACTATTATGGTGAGCAGTAAATTGGTCAGAAAAAATCTTCAGGGACTTCCGCCGTTCCTGAGGTATACAGGGGAAACTGAAAATGGCGTTTTTGGTTTTTTATGAATAGAATTGTTATTTCAGAAAATATGAAAAAATGGAAGAAGAAATTTTTATTGAATTCAAAATTTACTATAACCATGTAGCAATAAATCTTAGATTGAACGTTTGGTCTCAACACGGCCACCATCAACTTTTTTTTTCGAATACGGACCTGTCTTTTTTATTGCAAATATTGGTGAAGTGATAAAATCAAAATTCAGTGGTATATCACAATCGGTATTTTTATAGCGTTTCATTCAAAATAAGCATCATCAGTGACAACAATTTTCAATTACGGTCCTGTTGTTAGTTCCTCTGTAAATAGTTTTGATTTCTTCAAAACTTGTTCAACTATTGGCATACTTCAGACATTAGCCAATAATTTCGATAAGAAGATACCCCATCACAATGAACATTTTAATTTTTGTATTACCTACAGTAATCCTTGTTTCGAGGCTGATTTCTCTTGAATTAATTTTTGTACGTTCCAATCCTCACAATTCAGTGGTATATCACAGTTGATATTGTTATAGCGTTTCATTTAAAATTACTAGCATCATCAGTGAAAACAATCAAACAGAAAAACAATTTATTTTATAATGAATGTTTGGGGGAAAATAAAAACCATACAAAAAATGAATTCCACGTGAGAAACTACATTAAATGCTCGAATTGACGACCTCTTTGTTGAATGCACATACGTTTTCTGTCCATACAATTATTGTGGCAATTTTCTAGCATGTTGGGTGTAATGCTATTACATGCATCTCTTATTTTTTGTTTGAGATGGTCGATATCTGTACTAGGTGTCGGAAAAACTTTATCCTTTATGTATCCCCAGACAAAAAAATCTAATGGATTAAGGTCTGGAGATCGAGCTGGCCAAGCAATTGGTCCAATCCATTTTATTGGGAATATTGCATCTAAATGATCACTTACTATTGCTGCATTATGGGGAGGGGCACCGTCTTGTTGAAAATGTTGTATTTCACGGCGAATATTCAGTGGCAATTCATCTAAGTATTCATCAAACTCATTAGATAAAAAATTTAAATGCATTCCACTATTCAAATTCTCATTGTGAAAGAAAGGACCTAGTACCATTGTTCCCAAAATTCCCAAACAAAATTTTATTCCGAATCTTTCCTGGAAGTTGGTTTCTCTATGTAAATGTTCATTTGAATTATTCCACCTATAAAGGATGTTTCTGTTAAACCAGCCATTATTGGTGAATTTTGATTCGTCCGTCCATATTATTTTTCTACAAATATTTCCTACTTTCCTATTTCTACGTCTTAATCACTTCGCAAATCGTACTCTCCTTCCGTAATCCCTTTAATTGAGGTGATGAACTTTGCGTATCCTGTAACATTTGTATTTGTTCTGTTTTAAAATATTTCTATTAGATTTCACAGAAATCCCTGGTTCGTGGGCAATTTCTCGTAAAGAACAATCTTGATTATAAATATTTTTATAATTGACCAATCCTAAATTGAAAAATTTTTTTTTCTTTTTGTTATTGTTTATGAGGAAATATTTGCTTACCTAAAACATTTATTCGGTTCGTCATACTTCCAGTTACAATACATTTTCTAGTTTTATTTCTGTCAAATGCACCACAGTCTATCAAATTTCTTTCTAATCGTCTAAACATTTGAATGTTAGAATGTTTGGAATACGACGAATCGGGTATAGCTCACCATACATATTTCTTGCCAAAAGAGGATTTCTATTTGATTTTGCATAAGTAACGCCTGACAGTTCTTAACAGATATCAACAACTCATTTATTTTTCCTGCCATAGAAAACAAGCAAAGCCTACGTGTTTAAAATGACGAATGAAGTAAGATGCTACTTCTTAATTGTACTGAATTACACAACAATCGTATTTTGACTAATAATTGAGAATTATAAAAATATTCCGTATAAAAATTGATTCAGAAGAAATCAGTCTCGAAACAAGGATTACTGTATAATACAAAAATACGAATTTTCGTTATGTTTGGGTACCTTCTCATAAAAATTATTGCCTATTGTCAGAAGTATGCCAATAGTTGAATAAGTTTTGAAGAAATCGAAACAATTTACAAAAAAACTAAGGACAGGACCGTAATTTAAAAAATTTTTCTCTGATGATGCTAGTTATTTTGAATGAAACGCTATAAAAATATCAAGTGTGATACACCACCGAATTGTGACTTTATCGTTCTATCAATATTAACAATAAAAAAGGCAGGTCCGTATTCGAAAAAAAAAAGTTGATGGTGGCCGTGTTGAGACGAAACGTTCAATCTAAGATTTATTGCTACATGGTTATAGTACATTTTGAATACAATAAAAATTTCCTCTTCCATTTTTTCATATTTTCTGAAATAACAATTCTATTCATAAAAAACCAAAAACGCCATTTTCAGTTTCCCCTGTATAACTCGGAAACGGCGAAAGTCCCTGAAGATTTTTTTGACCAATTTACTGCTCACCATAACTTTTTTCCCATTTAATCGTTTCCATATCTGTTACGGTTTAGAATATAGCAATGTTACCACATGATAAAAGAAACGGCCTGTATATATATATATATATATATATATATATATATATATATATATATATATATATATATATATATATATATATATATATATTTAGGCTTTCCATAATTTTGGTTAGTAAGACCGGTACACATTTATATGGAATGGCCTTATCTGGAGGTCTGGGGTATTTCATCTCTCCCAGTAGAGCGAGGGGTCCTCCCTATGCAATTTTAAAAAAAATCAGAAGCGAAATGGTGCGATCTAAGCATTTTTTGAGTCCTCGCAAGTGAAGGAAGAAGGGAATCTGGAACAAAACATTGTTAGTTCTACACACCTCTTTAATATAAATAAAAAGATTTTTCCTCCTTAAAAATATATATGTCTTCCTTTTTAATGATCTGAAAAGCAGTGTTGATAAAATACATAAAATACTCTATAAAATTGTTTAATTGAATAATGACTAAGTCCCATTATTTTTTGTGAAATTACAACTTTTTATTTAACTAAAAAATCAATTATGAAAAACTTTCTTTATCAAACTAAAAACCAATTAATAAATAAGTTGATAATGTTGAAATTTGCTTTCAAAACAAACTGTTCATATCTCTCTGCCCGATAAAGTGATAGCGTAGGTACACCTCTCCACTAGTAGCGCTCACCCTTCTCATAGGCCGGTTGTTATAATAAAACTACTTACAGTCATTACGCATTACTTTTTACATCTTACACCCGTT